>CM057836.1:54374252-54576752 GCA_030068075.1 Paguma larvata
GGAAGGAAGGAAGGAAGGAAGGAAGGAATCATACTGATATGATCTAAGAAGATCATCAGTATGGTTTTTTGTTTGTTTGTTTGTTTGTTTGCATTGAAGAAGGTATCACTTCTTAAGCAGTCTCTGTGTCCTTTCCCAACCACCCAGACCCACAATGGATATCACATGAGAGAAACCTAAAAGGACAGATGATGGAGACATGAAACTTAAACCTTGCTGTTTATTCTCCAGCAAGTTAATGTTAGGGTATTGACATCCAGTCCAGAGTCTAACTGGTACCTCTAAAATCTCATTTAGAACATTCCTAAACACCATACATAGCCAATTCTCTCTTTGAAGATTGTTCCCTGTTAGTACTACCACAGGGGAAAAACAAAGAAAGAACAGACAGAAAATTTATACTGTAGTTCACTACTGTGTGACTTTTGCAGTAGTTATTCTCTTCAAAACAATCTACTCTGCTCAGTTAAATCACTGCATCAGCAAATCAGTTACTCATCAAGCTGGACCACGGATTTTATCTTGTTCAGATATTCAAAACATGACATTGCTTGAATGAACTGAGCGAGAGCTATGCTTTTCATTTCTGAAAAATCCTTTATTTTCACAGAATATCATGTTATCCTATCCTATCCTGATAGGGGAATTATTTATTGCTTTTCCTTGTGAAATTTCTCATGGCTATTCTCCGACCCTTCCCCAACCTTCAAACATACATACATAAACATATACTCACCCTCCCTCTCTCAAATTAACTTTTCACTTATTTTTCACAAACAGCTTCAAACGTCAAGACAGTTCTTGCATATTTAGCCAAGATGATGAGACCCATTGATTGCTTCTGGTTTGACAGTTTAAAATGTCAAGTTCTGTTACCCTGTATATGATAAGGTTTGTTGCTTTGCTTTTATTACAGTTATTTGTCTTTCACTGATCAATTTCTCCAGTTATTAGTTATTAGTACAAGATAAGCTCCACCCTTTATGTCGGCCACAGCATGATACCCTCAGTGAATCAGACATTAGTTGCCTTGGGCCCCAATACAAATGAAGGCAACCCACAAATCCTCCTGCCTAGAGTGGCAAGAATTCAGATCTTGTTATCCTAGGAGCTGCTGTTTGGGGAATGGAGAATGAGGGCTAACAGAACAGGCCTGGCTCACACTAAACGCGGCTTTCCAAGAATAGGCTGACATTTCTAGAACGTTGGAATGGGTAAGATCCCAATCGGAAAAACCATGAATGTATTTACTTCATAATTTTTAGGTTTTCATATCTCTGCTTTACTATATGTAGAAATGGATTCAATCTGAGCAACTTGAAACAATAAAATAAAGAATGGGGTGGGGGATGTGCAAGGAAGACTGACTTGAATAGAATGTATTAATGTACATACACACACCAAAAAAGACAAACCTCAATACTCTTGCCTATATTGAGAAGTGAAAATTTATAAAAGAGAGGCAGACATAAAAGAAGAAATTGTTTATTTGTTTGTTTGCCTTTATAAAACCCATTTGGGAGAAACATCCATATATATACATCAGTTATCTGGCTTGTCCCAGTTACACTGATGTTCGAGATGTCCTTTGTTAGAAATTAATGTGTGTAATAAAGTTTTACATTTTTCATATGTTTTGAAGTATATGAGCTATATTTCTTTCGACTGCATAATTACTTTTTGTACACAAGAAAAATGAGGTGCTTAGCCCTAAGTAAATAACCGCAAAACAAACCAAGAATAATAGTTACATTCTTTTCATCTTCTGGGCTGTATACAATAAATATTTCCAAAAACTTTTTAAGTTACATTATTGTGACTTTTTGCCAAAAAAAGCCTAAACTTTTGTTGACTCAGAACCAAGATAAAAATATGCTCACCTCTATATTGATATTTTGATACATTTGTTGAGAACATAGACTAATAACAACTACAAGCTTTTTTTCCCAGTCTACATTAATTTCCAAAGTGTTTTCCCTTTACATTCCAAAGGAATAAACCTTCCGCTCTGTATAAACCTTTTGGGAAGACAGTAGATTTAAAGTATTTTAAGTAGTTTATTTTTCTGTGAAGGTGCTTTCAATAACTCCTAAACTCTCATAGAACAGAATGTTATCAAGAAAATTATATGTTGTATTGATTACAGTTAGTCTCCTTTGCATAAATTGTGTTTTTAAGGCTAAGCATTTGGTTGTTTCTAAACAATGGGACTTTCAAAAAACTTAAGGAAATTTGCTCTGTCATTCACACCTTGAAGCGCCAATTTGGGTCTTTAAAAATAGTTTTGTGGAGGCTGTAAAATTTCAAATTGGGAGTGGGGGCGAGACAGTGCTACTAATGCTAACAAACTTATTAAGAGACCCCTCACCCTTTCTGGTAGCTGGTTCTGCTATAATTACCAGCCTGTCTGCTGTTTTCTTTTCCCTCTCTGGTAGCATGTAATATGACCTTGATATATCTTTAAAATGCATTACTGAATTTAGTAAAGAAATTCTAAGTTTTGCTAAGGTTGAGTAAATCAGGAAAATACTGATATTTTAAGTTGTTCCTGATGGATTCCATATAAAATATGTATGAGATATATTTCCCCCTCACCCGAGTAATGATGACTATAACTTGGATTTTTTTTTCAAAAAGTAATAGGGAAGATAAAAACATGGTGGGTTTTTCTTCTCTTTCTCTCTGGTTCCCAGACCAAAATCTCTGTGCGTATGGGTACTGTCATGCCTGTAGATGTATAGAACAAGAAACAAATGTCGTAATCCGTATATTAATAGTAGTTATCTCTGCAAATTAGAATTCTCAGTGATTTTATTATTTTTACTTTCATATGATTTCAATTTTTCTGTGCTAAAAATTATTTTTACAAGTAAGCTTATTAATTTTTTAAGTATTAATTCTAACTTGCCAATAAAATTTGTGAACTAAGTTAAAAGGAGTTTTTAAATCTCTTTGCAAAATAGAAATTTTTACTTTTCTTCTAGAAAGCGTGTCTGCATTGGCGACAGTGGGAAGACATGGGTGACCTGGTAAGAGTATAAAAGTAAAGATAAAATATCAGTAAAGATTTGTGTCAGGCAGTAATCTGCCTTAGAAAAGTTGGAAAAGAGAGAGCCAATCAAAAAAAATGACTGATCTGAACATATGGGCAGAAAAGAAGCTAGTGTGAGGAATGATGGCAAGAATATTTCATCAGTCCAGAATATTCGTTTGTTTGCTCATTTGCTTGTTTGAATAACCTGCCTATAGAGAATTACAGTCCAGTACAGCAGTGAGCACTGAGGGAAGGGTAGAAACTAAATACAGGCATTACTTCAAGTTTCCAAGTACTGTGAGTTTCCAAAAGGGTCATTCTCTGCAATGACAGATAAAAGCCTTAAAATTAACTGTTAGTCCTCGAGAGTGCAGTCCATATAACCGTGCCTTGGAATATACCTCCCAGATCCAAAGAGAAAAAGAGAGAGAGAATGAGGGAGACAGAGAATAACCCTGCTGCTTTCCTTTCTAAGTCATTATCTACCACTGATACAGAAACTTCTGATAAATCTGGTGGGTTACAGGCGGTCAATAGGCCATGTTCTGTTCCATCTGTCTTTGCTAGAACTCATCACTGCGATGGAGATTCTGGTTTTTGGACTCTGAAATTTTGCTGAGAGATGAGACACAACATTCTTGTCCATATCTTCTCACACACTCATTTTTAGATATTGGTTTAAAGTCTTCAGTGGTTTCCAGTTGCTGCTAGAATATCAGGTTCCCTACCTTCTCTCTACCTTTTTTGACTTTCATCACTCCCCAACATGAACCCTTCTGCATTCAGACCACCCTTCTTTGTACTGAATGCAAAGAACTTCTCATGGTCTATAAATACCCTAATCCATTTTTGTCTTCTCAATTCTGCCATCTTACCAGAAATACTTTAGAGTCACCTGGCACCTACTCTCAAAGATTACATAGAAGATTCCGCACCACACTGAACAAACCTTTCCCTAAATCCTTGCAGACTTTAGTTACATTTACTTTAATACAGTCAGGCTTTTATCACATGCTGCTCAACTTTCTGCCTAGATCTGGATCTAATCTCTTGCAGGTTGAACATCGCCAGGACAGAGAAAGAGCACAGAGTGTGGATGCTCTACACATAAACATTATATGAATTACTTGTGGGTCTTCTTGCTTCCCCCTCATTCTCATTCTGCAGCCATATAAGAGAATTAAAAGATTGTTCCAGAAGTGTGGCCTAAGTGCTCACATCTGGCTGACCTCTCCTTCCAGACTGCAATTCTGCAAGCCTGGATCTTTTCAATTGAATTAAGGTCAGACTCTCCACAAAAAGACTCTGGCTTCTTCTATCCTCTTCCCACTGCTTGCTCCCTCCCCCGTCACTCTCTCCTGTTCCAGTTGAGACTTGAATCAGTTTAACTAGATGATTTCCCTTACGTCCTATAGCAATTAAAAAATAAATAAAACCAACACTGCCACTCCTCCTCATAATGAAGGTACTCTTCTTTTCTTTCAGTAAGAAAAAACGAGTTTCGCACTTTGGGTTTGAGTACTGGGTAGAATCCAAAGACAGACCTGTAAGACAGAGGACAGAGTTTTAAATGATGACTTGTCTGTTTATGGATGAGAAATTGGACTTGCTGCACTGGCGCTGTGGGATGGTGGCTTGCAGGTCTGATATTTATTTACACAATTCACCGAATGTAACAGATTTTGAAATATAGCTTATAAATATTTAGAAAATATTGTTTCTAAGTATCTGCAGCTTCTTTACAGTGCATCGGGCTATTTATTCTGAAATAGCGTCTCTTTTTATTGAGAGGTAAAGTAGATAGCTGAGCAGAGATGCATGCAGCATGGAACATAATTAATATTGTGGGGGAGAAAGAAAGGAGAGCACTGTTATGCAGCTGACAATCAGTCCTCCCTCACAGGGAAGGCTTTTCAAATATGCAGATGAGGATGTCACCCCTAGATGTGCATTTGAACTTCCTATATTACAGTGCCTCGATTTTATGATGTTTTAGAGGAAGAGCACTTGTTCAGGATCAATCAGCAGGCCCTCCAGACTGAAACACTGAAGGCTTGGTGATAGATTCCAAAAGTGGCCCCAGAGCACACTTTCCTCGCCTGGATCCATGTTCTTGGAAGCAGGCTTGGCAGCTCCGTCCCTTTGGAGGTAGAGTCTATTTCTCCCTTTCTTGAACCTGAGCTGCCATGATGACATGCTTTGACCAACAAATTGCAGCAGAAGTTTATTATACCAGTCTTGACATATGCCTCAAAGGGCTTTCCACCTTCTGCTCTCACTCCTAGAACCCTGCGTCGTGGCCATGAGAATAGCCTGAGCTGCCCCGCTAGATGATAAAACTCATGGCCAAGTCACTCTCATCACCACCCATGACAGTCAGCCAACTCGAGAAGGCGAGCCTGACCACAGATGCATGAGTGAGCCCGAATGAGACCAAAAACACCACCCAGCTAAGACCCCAGCCCAGATTACAGATCCATAAAACCATAAGCTAAATTAATAATTATTGTTTGGAGCCACTAGGTTTTGGGGTGGCTATTTCAGCAGCAAAAGTCAACTGACGCAGGGTCATGATAACGCAGTGGGTCATAACCAATGACCAATGTCTCAGTCATGTGGCCGTAAGGCAACCTCATTTCTACATGAAACAAGAAAAGTCATCTATTCAACCTAAATTTGTTGAGCACCTAATCTAATTCAGGTACTGTTCGTTCAGGTGCTGGGAGTACAATAATGAACAAAACCAACTAAGTTCCTTCCTTCCTTGAACTTATATTAGTGACAGAGAGACAATGACAAATAAAAAAGTAAATATAGAATATAGCGTGTGATAACCAAAAGTTCTATAAGATAAATACGAAAATATAAAAGGGGGTAATAAAGTAATAGAGGAGACTATATTTCATAAGGTAGTCAGAGACGGCCATGCTGAAAAGGAACTTTGAGCAAAATATAGGAACGAGCCCTAGAGAAATCTACGGCAACAGTACTGTTTGATGGGACATTTTAAGTCAAAATTATGTTTGAGTGGTCCCCATGAAGATCTCAGTCCAGGGTTCCCTTTGTGTCCCTTTGATGGGACATTTTAAGTCAAAATTATGTTTGAGTGGTCCCCATGAAGATCTCAGTCCAGGGTTCCCTTTGTGTCTTTTGGCAGTGAGTTAGTAATCTTGCCTAGCATCCATACCTAGCTTGTTATTAAATCTCCACATTTTAGATTTAATGGTTAGTCATATGAATTGCTGGAAATATTTCTGGCAGGTTGAAGAATTTTCTGATGTTAAATTGTTAATGGTAGGCAAAATCACATTTCTGTGATTATACAAATGTCTCTCTCTTGTGAAATACAAGTTAGTTCTCTGGTGATCTTTTATTACATTTTTAAAAATATGTGTAATTATGGCTCTCTTCTTTTAATCTCTCAGAAATATATCTCAGGTAAAGCAAGGCTTTTGTTTTTGCTACTGTTGTTTTTGTTTTAATAAAGGGTATTATGTATGTTGTTTGAAATGTTACATAATTATGGTTTTTTGCTTGTTGTGAAACAGAAATTGAGCGAGGCATAGAGACAAAACTTCATAACTCATGTTCTGTATTTGATTATTAGAAAGCAATATTGAACCTTTTAATTTACTTATAAAATTCTAAAAGCATCTGGTATGTACCATAGAAAAAAGCAAGTTAGTTGACTTCCAACAAAGATGAACTCATATGCCCTTTAATAATCAAAACAAATCATCCTCCACAAACTTGAACTAAATCTGAATTGGAATTCATGCAACGGTTGAATAAAAGGTAAGATTTAAGAACACCTTTCCCCATGTGGTTGAGTATGGAACAGTGTGGTATAGACTTCTGGCAGTTTTTTCCTCTTTCTGGCACAAAGTTGGACTACATCTCCCAGCCTGTCTTTCCCTTACAAGTGATCATGTGCCTGAGTTCTAGCCAATACAATGTGAGCAAAAGTATTCAAGTCATAGCAAGGCCTGGCCCATAAAAATGTACATGCAGTCGCCTATGTTCTTTCCCTTCCTTTGACCAAGTATTGGTACCCAGGGGATCCATGTACGTCTGTTGTGAAGCTGCATCAGCCTCCATCAGTCTGGGTCCCTGAAAAACTATGGAAAGAACTACTATTTGTCTGTGAAATGGGGGAATAAATAAAATTCTTGTTCTGTAAGCCATCATGTTTGGCAGAGGGCAGAGTTGGGGGGCTCTGGTTTTTGCAGCTCAGCATATTGTAATTAATACAGGAAGTATCTACCTTTCTGCTTTACTTCCCACGTCAGAAAAACAAACGTACAATATTCTTCCATGAGAATGCTAAGGCAGATAGAATGTTGAATGAAAACGACTACAGAAAAAAAAATACCAACAAAGAGATTTCATCAACAATATGTCCAAGAAAACCGTATTTCTAAATAGAAATCATAATTCCTATGTCTTTTTGATTTCTAACAGGTGAAAGAGATGTTGAGTTGATAGGAGGTACTCAGAAAGTACTCAGTGAACGAATGCATGTGTGCAGGGTGAGAAAACTTGGGCAACATCAGGACGCACAGGTTTTACCAAACAGTTTACCATGACATGGCTGCGTGAATTTAGATATGTTTCTTTCTCTAAGCATTAGTTTCTCTCCTGTGAAATTTATGGGGTGGAACTAAATTTTTCCAAGCTGGAAAATTCTGAGCCCCGTTTCTATGGGTAACCGGTCTTTTCTGGTAAGTAAATGAGAAAGACATCAAAGGTCCAAGGTCACTATAGTGTGAATAGAGTTGTACAGCCTGGGGAGCCAATGTCTCTTAGGATTCAGGCCACAGTACCAGGTGCCTCTTTGGCTTTCAGGGGGTTCCAACCTAAGTATCTACAAAAAACTCATCAAAGCGACTCTTAAATCCAAAGAGGTCCTAGAAAGTCTGTGGTCTGAACTCACTTTCATCGCAGGTGAATTAATACAAATGAGGCCCCTGGAGGTTAAGCCACACAGTTACTTCTCCTAGCCAGGACTAGAATTTACATTTCTGAGCTTGCTACTCAGGGTACTTTCTTCAGATTCTCAACCAGTCGCATCATGTCTTGCCCATGCTTAGCCTTATGCAAACTTAAACTTATATCTAACCCATGTAATAAGCATATGTTTATCTTATTTGGTTGACTGGTTGGTTAAAAAGATTTTGTATTATCAAGACTTCATCACATCTTTTTCTTCTCCAACAACTTTGTAGTAGACCTCCAAATCAGCGCCACTGCCCCTTTTCTCTTTTCACATGCATTCTAAATATAATAATCATAATAATCTCAAAGCCCTTTGTGACAGGTTTTGCAATCTGATCTGCCATTCTTCCCAATTGAGCAGGATGTTTTGGTCTTTGCCCCGAAATACATGGTTTTGTAAGCTTTCCTCTACCAAACTTCACCAGACTGATACCACCAACCCAACCTCCAAATCCCAGCACACATATTTGTTATAATTACTAGGTTAGTGTGGTTTTAATCAGCAAAGCAGGAAATCTGAAAGAAAAATCAGTGTGAGAGAGAAATGCTACTGTTTGTCATGTCTAAGAGAAATGGTATCACCAGGACAGAATGAAGGATGCTGAAGGAAAGAGGGAACCCATAAATGTAATCAGAAATTTCAATAAAGGGTGTGTGTGGGGGGCGCCTGGGTGGCTCAGTCAGTTAAGCATCTCACCTTGGCTCAGGTCCCAATCTCATGGTTCATGAGTTTGAGCCCTGCATCAGGCAGAGGGTTGACTGTTCTGAGCCCGGAGCCTGCTTTGGATTCTGTGTCTCCCTCTCCCTCTGCCCCTTCCCTGCTCATGCTATCTCAGAAATAAACAAACATTAAAAAATTTTTTTTTCAATAAAGGGAGTTGACACAGAAGAAACAAATAAGAAATGTAGGTAAGCCCTTAGCTCATTCATTCTTTCAGTGTTTTATAAATGGGTGTTAAATTTTGCCAATGTGTTAATATATCTATTGATAGGATTGGTTTTTCTTCTTTAGCCTATTGATGTGATAGATTACATTAATTGATTTTCAAACCAGCTTTACATACCTAAGATAAATCCTAGTTCGTCATGGTGTATAATTCTTTTCATACATTGTAGGTTTTTATTTGCTAATATTTCTTGAGACTCTTTGCATATTTGTTCATGAGAGATACTGGTCTATAGTTTTCTTGTAATGTCTGTCTGGTTAGGTATTATAGGGTAATACGGGCCTCATAAAATGAATTAGGAAGTATTCCCTCTGCTTTTACCTTCTGAAAAAGACTGCAGAGAATTGGTATCATTTCTTCCTTAAATATTTGGTAAAATTTACCAGTGAACCCATTTGGGCCTCATGTTTTCTCTTTTGGGAAGTTACTGATTATTGATTCAATTTCCATAACAGACTTAAACCTATTCAGATTCTTAATTTCTTCTTGTGTGCAATTTGGCAGGTTATGTCTTTCAAGGAATTGGTCCACTTCATCTAGGTCACTGAATTTGGGGACACAAACTTGTTTATAGTATTTTTTTTATGTTTATTTATTTTTGAGAGAGAGAGACAGAGCATGAACAGGGGAGGGGCAGAGACAGAGAGGGAAACACAGAATCTGAAGCAGGCTCCAGGCTCTGAGCTGTCAGCACAGAGCCTAATGTGGGGCTCGAACTCAGAATGGCGAGATCAGGACCTGAGCCGAAGTCGGATGCTTAACTGACTGAGCCACCAAGGTGCCCCTCATAGTATTTCTTTATTATTTGTTTGATGTCCATGATCTCTGTAGTGATGCCCCACCTTTCTTTTTTTTCCATTGAAGTATAATTGACATACAATATTATATTAGTTTCAAGGGTACAACATAGTGATTCTACAGTTACATACATTACAGTATGCTCATCTTAAAAGATGTAGTTACCATCTCTCACCATACAAGTTATTATATCATTTACTATATTCCCTATGCTGTACCATTCATTCCTATGACTTATTATTTTATAACTGGAAGTTTGTAACTCTTAATCCCCTTCATCTATTTCACCTACTTCATTTTTTTATTCAATAAGTTTTGAATTCTTTTTTCTCTTAGTTAACCTATAAATAAGCTTATTTCTCTTTCAGACTTTTTGGTTTTATTGATTGTCTCAACTGATTTCTTGTTTTCAATTTCATTAATTTCTGCTCTAATTTTTATTATTTCTTTTCTTCTACTGCCTCTGGATTTAATTTGCTCTTCTTTTTATAATTTCTTACAATTAAATCTTAGATTATTGAGTTTAGATTTTTCTTTTCTAATCTATGCATTCAATGCTATAAATTTTCCACTAAGCACTATTTTCACTACATCTCACAAATTTTGGTAAGTTGTGTTTTCATTTTCATTTACTTCAAAGTATTTTTAAATATCTCTTGAGATTTATTCTTTGAATCGTGTTATTTAGAAGTATGTTTTCTTAATCTGCAAGGATTTGGGGATTTTCCAGCTATATTTCTGATGTTGACTTCTAGTTTAATTCCATTGTGGTATGAGCAAGCATTGTATGATTTCTATTCTTTTAAATTTGTTAAGGGGTGTTTTATGACCCAGAATGTTATTAGTGAATTAGCGAATATTTCATGTGGGTTTGAGAAGAATGGGTATTCTGCTGTCATTGAATGAAGTAGTCTGTGGATGTCAATTATATGCAATCGATTGATGGTGCTTTTGAGTTTGACTATATCCTTTTCTGCCTGCTGGATCTGCCCACTTCTGATGGACAGGTGTTGATACCCCCAACTATGATAGTGGATTTATCTATTTCTCCCAAATTCTACCAATTTTTGCCTCATGTATTTTGACATCCTATTGTTAGACGTATATACATTAAGGACTGCTGGTGTCTTCTTGGAGTACTGACTCCTTTACTATTATGTAATGTCCCTCCTTGCCCTGGATAATTTTCCTTGCTCTGAAGTTAGTTCTTTGTAAAGTTTATATAGTTATTCCAGGGATGCTTGGGTGGCTCGGTCAGTTAAGCACCCTACTCTTGATTTTAGCTCAGGTCCATGATCTCACAGTTCATGAGATCAAGCCCCAGATGGAGCTCTGCCCTGACAGGGAGGACCCTGCTTGGGATTCTCTCTCTCCCTCTCTCTCTCTTTCTCTGCCATTCCCCTGCTCATGCATGCTTGCTCACTCTCGCTCTCTCTCAAAATAAATAAATAAATAAACATTAAAAATATATACAGTTATTCCATTCCAAATTTGTTCTATGAGGCCAGCATCACCCTGATACTAAAACCAAATAAAGATACCACAAAAAAGGAGAACTACAAGCCTTATCTCTGATGAAAACAGATGCAAAAATTATCAAAAAAATATTAGCAAAACGAATCCAACAATACAGTAAAAAAATCAAACACCATGATCAAGTGGAATTTGTTTCTTCGTTGCAAGGATAGTTCAATATTCACAAAGTAAACAATCAACATGATACATCACATCAATAAGAAAAAGGATAAAAACCGTATGATCATTTCAGTAGATGCACAGAAAGCATTTGACAAAGTACAGCATCCATTCATGATAAAAACTCTCTGCTAAGTAGTTCTAAGTATACCTCAACATAGTAAAGGCCTTATATGAAAAACCCACAGCTAATATCACTCAATGGTGAAAAACTGAGAACTTTTCCTCTAAGGTCTGGAACAAGACAGGGATGTCCACTCTCACCACTTTTATTCAACATAGTACTAGAAGTCCTAGCCACAGCAATGAGATAAGAAAAAATAAATTAATAAAAGGCATCCAAATTGGTAAGAAAGAAGTAAAACTCTCCTTATTTGCAAATGAAATGATGCTATATATAGAAAATCCAAAAGACTCCATCAAAAAACCATTAGAACTGATAAATGAATTAAGTAAAGTTGCATGGTACAAAATCAACGTACAGAAATCTGTTGCATTCCTATATACTAATAATGAAGCAGCAAAAAGTGATATTCAGAAAACCCCATTTACAGTTGCACCAAAAACAATAAAATATCTAGGAATAAACTTAGCCAAAGAGGTGAACGGCCTATACTCTGAAGACTATAAAAAACGGATGAAAGAAATTCAGGATAATGCAAAGAAATGGAAAGACATTCCATGCTCATGGGTTAGAAGAACAAATATCATAAAAAATGTCTATATCTATATTACCCAAAGCAATCTACATTTTAATGCAATTCCTATTAAATACCAACAGCATTATTCATAGAACTAGAACAATCAAAAATCTGTATAGAACCATAAAAGACCATGAAAAGCCAAAGCAATCTTGAAAAAGAAAAGCAAAACTGGTGATATCACCATTCCAGACTTCAAGTTATAGTACAAAGTGGCAGTAACTAAAACAGTATGGTACTGGCATAAAAATAGACATATAGATCAATAAAACAGAATAGAAATCCCAGGAATAAACCCATAATTATACGGTCAATTAACCTTTACCAAAGGAGGAATGAATATATAATGGGAAAAAGACATCTCTTCAAGAAATGGTGTTGGGAAAACTGGACAGCTATATGCAAGAGAATGAAAATGGATCACTTTCTTTTGCCATAAATAAAAGTAGGTTCAAAATGGATTAAAGAGCTAAATGTGAGACCTGAAACCATAAAATCCTTGAAGAAAGCATAAACAGTAATTTTTTCTGACATTGGCCATGGCAATATTTTTCTAGATATATCTCCTGAGGCAAGGAAAATAAAAGCAAAAATAAACTATTAGGACTACATCAAAATAAAAAGTTTCTGCACAGCAAAGGAAACAGTCAACAAAACTGAAAGACAACCTACTGAATAGGGGAAGAGATTTGCAAATGACATATCTGATAAAACGTTAGTCTCCAAAAATATGAAGAACTGATACAACACGATACCCAATAAAAAACAAATAACAAATAATCCAACTTAAAAATGAGAAGACATAAACAGATATTTCTTCAAAGAAGATATGCATATAGCCAACAGACACATGAAAAGATGTCCAACATCACTCATCATGTAAATGTAAATCAAAACTACAATGAAATTGATCACCTCTCACCTGCCAGAATGACTAAAATCAACAACACAAGAAACAATAAGTGTTGGAGAGGATGTAGAGACAAAGGAACCCTCTTGCACTGTCGGTGGGAATGCAAACTGGTGCAGGCACTATGGGAAATAGTTGGCAATTTCCTCAAAAAGTTAAAAATAGAACTACCCCATGATCCAGTAATTGCACTACTGGGTATTTACCCAACAAATACAAAAACACTAGTTCAATTCAAAGGGACATATGCATCTGTGTTACTGCAGCATTATTTATGATAGTCAAACTATGACTAAGAAGAGGTGGTAGAGATACACACACACACACATGTATATAATGGAATATTATTCAGCAATAAAAAAGAATGAAATCTTGACATTTGCAACAACATGGATAGAGCTAATGGGTGTTATGCTAAGTGAAATAAGTCAGCCAGAGAAAGACAAATACCATATGATCTCACTCATTTGTGGAATTTTTTAAAAATTTATTTAATGTTTATTTATTTTTGAGAGAGAGTGAGACAGAGTAAAAGCAGGGGAGAGGCAGAGAGAGAGGGAGACACAGGATCTGAAGCAGCTCCAGGCTCTGAGCTGTCAGCACAGAGCCTGATATGGGGCTTGAACCCACAAACCTGTGAGATCATGACCTGAGCCAAAGTCAGATACTCGACTGACTGAGCCACCCAGGCGCCCCTCATTTGTGGAATTTAAGAAACAAAAGAGCAAAGGAAAAAAGAGAGAGAGAGAGACAAACCAAGAAACAAATGCTTGACTATAGAGAACAAATAGACGATTACCAGAGGGGAGCTGGGCGGGGATGGGTGAAATAGGTGATGGGGATTAAAGAGTACATTTATTATGATGAAAAGTTAATTAATTAAATATATATATGTATGTATATATATAGATATGTATGTATATGTACGTATGTATAGATAGGTATGTATAGATGTGTATGTACGTATCCAGCTTTCATTTGACCACTATTAGCATGGTATATTTTTATTCATTCATTTTGAAGAATAGTTTTGAAAGGTTGCTCCTATGTAGGTAAACGCGAGGTGTTATTGTTTGTTTTGTTTTTGTTTTTACCTCTGACTTCTTTCCACATGTTTTCTTTCTGATTTTCAGAAGTTTGAATGTGATATGTGTAGGTAGGTGTAGGGTATTTTTGGTATTTACCCTGGTATTCTCTGAGTTTCCTGGATTTCTGGTTTGATAAATGATATCAATATGGGGGGAAGTCTCAGTCATTATTGCTTCAGTCCCTTTCCTTCTTCTCCTTTTGGTATTCCCATTATGTATATACATACTAACATATACATATATATATATATATATATATATGGTAATATCACCAGTATATATATATATATATATATACACTAACATATATATATATGGTGATAGTAGAATCACCATACTAACATATATATATATATATATATATATATATATATATATACACATACTGGTGATATCACCAACATATATGTATATGTTATACCTTTTGTAGTTGTCTCACAGTTCTTGGTTATTCTGGGTTTTTTTTTCCAGTATATTTTCTCTTAGCTTTTCAGTTCTGGAATTTTATTGACACATCCTTAAGCTCAGAGATTCTTTCCTCAGCCATACTTATTCCACTAATGACCTCATCAAAGGCATTTTTTTCATTTCACTTACAGTAGTTTTTTTATTTCTAGCATTTCATTTTTATTCTTTTTAAAATTTCTATCTCTCTGCTCATATTACCCATCTGTTTCTTGCATATTATTTACCTTTCTCATTAGCTCCATTAGCATATTAATCACATGCTTTTCAATACATGGTCTGATAATTCCAACATCCCTGCCGTATCTGGGTCTGACTCTGATCATCGCTCTCTCTTCAAACTATGTTTTTTGCCTTTTAGCATCCCTTCTAATTTTGGGTTGAACGGCAGACATGATGTACTGGGTAAAAGGAATTATGATAAGCACACCTTTAACAATACGGTTTGAATGGGGGAGGAAAAACATTCTGTGGTCCTGGGATTAGATCTCAGGCTTTTAGTGAGTCTGTGCCCCTGCACTGGGAACTTCATAAGTGTTTCTAACTTTTTTTTTTTTTTTTTAATTTGTTAACCTCCTCAGGTGGTACAAGATGACTGGAGTTCAGTATTTCCCTTCTCCTGGTCAGTTAGGCTCTGTTAATAACCCAGTAGATTAGACTTTTATAAAATAGCTTCTCTCAAGGGAAGGCATTGTTAGGAAGAACAGAATGTTCTAGCACATTTCAAAGTGGTTACTTTTCCCCTCCATCTGCCAAAAGCTTTGGGGCGGGGACATGGGGAGGTGTTTTGTGTTTGGTTTTATTTTTTCTCTGATTTTTCACTGTGAGAACCTGGTTAAGCTCCTAGAGATAAAACTCACAAAAGTGTGAAGGCCGTCCTATGGCTGAGCCCCGCTGGTCTCTTTACCTCACAGACTTAGCCACACTGAGCCTCTAGCAGTTTGTCCATTCCAACTCAGGTTCCCTATCCTGGCACTGGTTCCTGTGGAAGTTTCTGCTCCTGGGTTTCTGCTCCTCAAAGTTGTGGTTCTCTGTATCTGCCTGTTTGTCTCTCCAATTTTAGGAGCAAAATTTTGTGACCTTACTTCTCTGACAGATCTTAGAGATTTTGCATATCGTTCAGCATTTTACTTGTTAGGATGAAGCGATGACTTCCAAGCTTCTTATATACTAGACCAGGGAACTTCCTTTTTAACAAAATAGCTATATGGTTAAATGAGAGAGAAGCCAGAGCTTGAGAGCTGGGTTCAAAGCTCAGTGTTCCCTCTTGCTTATTACTAACCTATGGGCAATTTAATCCACTTGTTTGAGTCCAGCTTCCTCTTCTGTAAGAAAAGCCATATTGATATGTAGTTTCAAATAGATAGATAGACAGAGAAAAAATATAGATATATTCACATATATAGATATTCATATTCTAGTTCAGGATCTGGTGAGGCATGAGTCTTCAATAATTATTAGTTCCTTTCCCCTTCCTCTTATCAGTTGCCACAATAAACTATTTAATCTCCCTAAGGCTATTTCTTCATCTCTCAATGGGAATAATGATACCTAAGCTTACAAACTTACAGGACCGTTTTGATAATCAAAGAGTCAATGTATATTATCATACCTAAAAAAATAAGGCTACAACAGGATAAGTTATTAAACAAAGACAAGGCAAGAATATTAGCACCATAATAATAATTATTATCATTACAAATATCCAAGGCTGTGCCTGACTCACCTGTCTTTATGAGGTTTAAAACTAAATCAGCAAAGCCTTACATGATGATCCAGCCTGAGCTATTTTCCAAACCAAACTGATCATTTACTTGGTTTAACATTTTTTTCTTCGATAATCAAAGCTCTTTGTCTCCAAGAATTTATAAGACTTGTCAGAAGAGTTTCCAGTTACCTTTCCTGAATTTCCTAAGCCAGTGCGATAGAAGGCTGCCAACACAAGGCTACGGTTCTCGCCTCTCCCACTCCAAGGTAGGACCCTTTAGTCATGTTCACAAGTACCAGTATTTTGCCCACTCTCTACCCTCTGCCAAAGAGGATGGCTTTGAGTGGTGAAGCATGTAAACCATCAACTACTCCCTAAGACAAAGGCATCACAGTTAGCATTCTAAACCCTGCACGGCTGGAAGGCAAAAAGAGACCTCAGAAATTGTTCACTGCCCTTCATCACTTCCATTTTACCTGTATTCCCTCCAGGGCTTCTCATTTTCCAGAATACCTCACTGGTATTTAGACCCTGCCAGGCTTAAGTAACGAACCTACTGTTTCCGATATCCCCAGATCTTAACAACGTTATCTTTGTCTCACTACTCAATAACTTCGATACAATATTCTCCTGGAACTCATTCCCTTGGGGCTGCCGAATTAGGTCTTTGTCCTGCACGAGGTTAAACCTAAAGATGTTACGACACAACCAGCAAATGCCTTCCCTTTCCTTGCATCCTTTTCTGCTACTTCAAGTGAAAGAGTACTGTCTTGTCAACTGATAGTCAGCATCTTGCCTAATTACTTGTAACTAAACTGTTGCCATGGTGTGTCTTTCTTAAAAAGAAAAAAATACTCCTCTTCCCTCATCTTGCACAGTCAGCGGCTTTCGTTACGGCATCGTTCATTACTGTGCTCACATTAATCCTGTGCCCTGTAATGCCTCCGCAGTATGAGGTTTCCTTTCCTCTTCATATAGTTTGCTTTTCACTGTAGCTGCCGCACAGCATAAATCAATACAATGCGCGCCATAAACACCACAAGTGCTAACCCTGCCAATTGGCGCTCTTTAATTGGTTTCAGCTAAAAACCTGTAAACCTATTTGAAGTGAAAAAACAGACAAATCAAAGGCAAGATGAATGACCCGAAAGCCCTCACTGAGCCAGGGGTTGTGAGCTCCAACATGGTATTTTTCATCTCTGTCGTGTGTTTTTTTTTCCATTTCTCTCTGGATCCTTTTTACATCCCAGGTATTATACTTCAGCTGCCTCCACATTTATAATTACAGAAAGCTAAGTGTAAATACTCCAGGGGCCACGTGGTGCATTGTAGCAATTGTGCCAATGGAGAAAGCAACTCAAACCGAATAAATATCTCCCACAATTAGTGTTATATTGACAATTTTTCACGGTTCCCTTCTTTACACGCAAACTCAAACCCTGAAGAATTTTTCCCTCAGACGTCACACACAAATGGCAGATTCGCTGGACATTTTTATCACCATGCTGAGGTTTCAAAACCTAGGGATTTGTTTTTTCAAAATGCATTTACATTTCGATTTGCAATGCTGCAGGAAATGCCTATGCTTCAGATATTATCCATATATTTATCCACAGTGACAACAGTGCCTCAGGTATTGCTCGATTTCTAAAAGCCTATCATTCTGTTGAGGCTGAGGTGATTGGATGAAGCCATTTCACTTGAGGGAGTCCCGGTCAAAGGTCTATGGGAATGGCCTCTTCACCAGACCCCTCCAGAGCTGGCAACAATCCACTTTCTTCCTCTTGCTTTAGGTGAATACTCTAGTCAAGCTAATTACCTAGCTCCATGATCAGAACCACTGAGCCAGGGACCCTTTTCGAGAAGGTTCCAAGTCTTGTCAAGCATGCAGTGGTATTTGAACACAGAAGAGCTCTTGTGTTCAACCAATGATAATTAAAACTGTGTGGTAAAGCAGCCACGGAGAAATGCCCTGGGTAGAAACACACTAAGGTTGACACTCATAGAAGGGCTTGTCAAACAATAGAACATGCACACACACACAGACGCACACATACACACACACACCATCAGAAGAAAGGAGCATTCGCGGGGCATGTGTTTCACAAGCGCAGGCTGTGTCTCACAAGCAGGACCATCTCTTAGGCAGTTGCCACATCTAAATTAGCATTTCGATAACACATCATTTCATCACACTCCTGAAACCACTTTTATCTCCTATTTTATTTAAACAGTGGCTGCAGCCAATTTTTGAGAGGCTAGATACTAAGGCAGCCCCAAATTCAATTCATAAATCTGACATCCAATTCGGGGAGCACAAATGCAGTCATCTGGCATGTTCATTCAGATCTTTCTTTAATGTTATTTTATGGTTCTCATTAGCAGCCCCCAAAATGCTACCGACACAGTTTTCAGGGTTCAGCATGAGGTGGAATTTCCAGTCACACCCTCAGAAGGAGGCTAATGGTGTAAGGTCTCTCCTACCCAGGGTTAACATACACATAGAAAGAAAATTGCTACGAGAGTATTTTTAAACCTAGCCAGTCATCAGGGCATGCCCTTTGATCAGAGACTCAGAATAGGATGCACAGGGCATCTCATTACAATATGTGCAGGTCAAGGTAAAATTATATGGGAGCACAGAGCTCAATGCTCCTGGTTTTGATAAGTTCTCATCAAAATGATCTCTTTCCCCGAGTTTTTGCCTCCTGTGATGGCACATCACCCCTCCTTCCTTAACCCTCTTCTTAGGTAACACGGGTATAACTTCATTTATTGTAGGTACTGAGTTTCCCATTTTAGGACGCCTTGAAGAAACTGTTTTTAAGCTGATGGATCACAGAATACTCCATAATACTGGTGTGTTATTCAATATAAAATTTCCTCCAGTCTGTTTAGTTGCTGCTACGAAGACGAGGAAGGGGGCAGGTGGGGAAGCAGTTGGGTGTATGATATGTAGCAATAAACAATTGAAAAGAGTTAGAAAATGCTTTTTTTGTAGGCTGTATTACAAATTTACTAGGAATAAAAAAAATCACCTCATCAACTGTTTCAGTGAGCTGAGGTATTTAAAGTATACTGCAAGATGACAGCCAGGGATTCTCCACAGCTGAGCTCACCTGGGTGTTCAGGGGACTATCAATTTTCTAGAGTTTGTTCATAAACACACAGAAACATGTAGGTTTCCCAGCACAGAATTTCCTTCCTAACCTTCTTTTCCCTTAACATCCCTATCTCCAGCAAATCTGAAAAACAGTTGTCTGGGTTTTGGCCAATACCGTGTTGACAATCCTCCTCTAATTGTAGGCTCATTAGGAGGAGATGTTGAAAGTAGAATTCTTCTGATCTACCATTCTGCCTTTTCTTTTTTCTTTCCATGGCTTATTTCATGTTTAATCTTTAAAGTTAAGATAAATCTCTACAGGAAAAGCAAAATATCCCTTTAATACAAGTGTATACATAGCTTAACCTTTTCACAAAAAAATAATTTTCATTTATCTAAATAGCTTAAATATTAATACCACTGAAAGAGACTAAAGGCAAGATTGCAGCAGGCAGAATGATGGTGCCAATTTCTAGCTATAATTAAGGTTTTACTGTACCGGAGTCACCATGATGTTGAATCAGTCTACCCTGTGGATGGAATGAGCTGCGGTATGTGTTCAGAATGTGAGGCTTATTGAGAACGTGACAGTGCTGCTTTTCTGGTAACAGATCTGTTCATGTTCACTCTTCTTATCCCTTTCCTGAATCAAAATACATTCACAATAATCCAGTCAGAGAACATTTCAAGAAGACCGAAAAACCACTGGCACTTCCCCACTTCCCAAAAGACACCTAGAAACACCTTTTTATTCCCTAACACACTGGTGCATTCTAGCTAGGCAGCTCCTTCAGAGTTCCAGGCAGTGTTCCTCCAACTACATGATTGTTTTGGGGGAGACAGATCCATGCACTTTTCCCTCTAACTTCATCACCCTGTTCCTCTCTACTTCATAGAGCTAGATGTTCTAAAAGACAAAGTGTGCTGGCCACCTTCTCTTCGTCCAATCTGTGAAAATGAGTAAAGGAAACCTCATTTAAAATAGAGTTGGGAGTCCAGAAGATGGCGCTCTCATGTCTTATTACCCCACATACCTTATAATTCGGAAAGAAGCCAGGTTTTACTCTCCTTGAAGAGGGGAGGAAGACTTTCTCCTTGCCTGGCAACAGCCCAGCCAATGAGAGACTGTCATAACTCAGCCAATGAAAAGCCCAGTTTAGTTTATAACAGCCCCTTCCAACTACCCCCCTCCACCCCCCCCCCCCCCGCTCCTGTCTATAAAAGCGTTTCTCTCTTTTGTTTTCAGAATTTGCCTATGGTTTGGCTGTAACCAGAATGTCTCAAACTGCAATTTTCTGCCATTCCTGAATAAACCCATTTTGCTGGCGAAATAACCAGCTGTTTTATTTTTAAACGTAACGAGTCTAAGTGGTAATTCTGAGCCAAACGCCTCCTCCACAGTTCAGAACAACCATCACTAGGTACTTTAGGGTTTTGTGCCTTCACAATTGAAATGAATTTGGCAAGTTTTCCCTCGTCTCCAACCAGTACTTTGCTTGTCACGGAGAAGCAAATGAAAGGGAAGACTTGACGTGGCAGTATTATTCCAGACATCTGCCCTTTCTTTGTCTTCTTTTTGAATGTCAACCAAAAGCATATTTTCATCTTTTAATAAGAAGTATGCAGGGAAAGTGAGACTGGCTAAACTTCTGGACAGCATTCCCCAATGGCTTCCAAAACAAATGCATCGACATTCTTATTTAGCACCACCTGCAAGAAAAGTCTATGGTCAGCGTTCAGGCTCAATAATGTAAAAATGAAAATTATTAGTTGGGAAATAGGTTTCAGGATCGGGTCTACAGAGGATAACTTTAAACAGAAACATTCCTCTTGGAGACAGCCTTCAGAACGCCTTACAAGCATGCTGTATTTGGAATTTATCTATTAGTTTCATCCCCTTTGAGTCACACTCCTTCTTCTAAATCCAAAGGCTTTCGAATATGAACTCAACATTGTGAAGGAAGGTGGAGCTATTCTTTATCAGCTTTTCCTAAAGGAGTTTTCTCCAGAGAATTAAGCCCCATAGAAAATGATTCAAGTGACCTTTTCCTCAATTCTCCCAAAGAAAGGTACCTTGCTAGTACTGTTCTAGATGCAGAGTAAATAGTTCTTTACATACAATTGATGCCTTGAGGTCTTAGGATTTAATTCTTTAGGCCAGTCATGAAAAGAGTTGTTGGGTGCTTCAAAGAGCAGAGAAATATCATCACAAACTAATCTGAGTAGTGTTGCAAGGTCCTCTGTTTCCCCAAATATTACTAACATGACTACCACCACAACAACTCTTACTACTACTGGTAACAATATTCCAAAAACAGCTTCTATGTGCCGGCCAGTCCCTATACTAAGCACTTAAAACTCACCTGCTCATTGAAACAACATGATGCTATATGAGATGAGTATTATTATCATCATCATCATCATCCCATATGACAGTCAAGGAGATGGTAGTTACAGAGGTTAACTGGGAAATGCCACATTTAAATCCAGTGTTTGTCTGCCTCGTCACAAGCAGGAGACAGGGGAAATTAATTATACTGTGACAGATGCAGAGGAGAAGCAGGGTTAAGGAGGTGGTGGAATTGAAAAGGCTTACTCACTTTTGGAACAAGCAGAAGAAGGGAGAAGGTCAAGATGGAAGGCAGGTTGGTTCATGACCATGGCCTAAAAGGTCAAGGCACAAGAGAGAAGGGAAAAATACCAGGAAGAGGACTGGGACCCGAAAACTAGAAGTCAATGGGAATCAGACCAGTACTGGGATATGTTGAGGAGGCTACCATGTGTCAGAGCTCTAGGGCGATCGTTCAAATCAAAATCAAAATCAAAATCAAAATCAAAAAAGCATTCAGGTACATGGGTGGCTCAGCCAGTTGAGCGTTCGACTTCGGCTCAGGTCATGATCTCACAGTTTGTGAGTTTGAGCCCCTCATTGGATCACTGCTCCTAGCGCAGAGGCCCACTTCAGATTCTCTGTCCCTGTCTTTCTCTGCCCCTCCTCTGCTCTTGCTCTTGCTCTCGCTCTCTCTCTCTCCAAAATGAATAAACATTTTTTAAGAGCATTTTAAATGGTAGGCAGATCTGATTTCTTCCTTTCAAAAAAGTATTGTGATTTGGACAGCCGTCCTCTTTCCTTTCCCTCCATTGCCTACTCCAGCTTTCTTTTGATATCCAAGGGACAGTGTTTCTAATAGGATTCTTCAAACACAGTGCAAGGGATAAAGAAGAAAGTGGGGCATGTCAGTCCAAAAAAGGGAAGCAGAGGTGCCTGGGTGGCTCAGTTGGTTAAGTGTCTGACTCTTGATTTCAGCTCTGGTCATGACCTCAGGGTTTGTGAGATCGAGCCCCACATGGGGATCCATGCTGACAGCACTGAGCCTGCTCGGGGTTCTCTCTCTCCCTCTCTCTCTCTCTGTCTCCTCTTTCTCCACTATCATGTATGAGCACACTCTCAAAATAAATAAACTGAAATATACATATATTTATATATATATATATAAGAAATGGGAGCAGCACAATGTTGACTGTAAACTGGCCGCCTGGAGTTGAAAGGCACATTCAAAGCAAAAGCTCATGGCTGCAATTGTTTCTCTTTATGTCTGACTGAATCTCTTGTCTCGGTTTTTCTCACAGATAAGATCCTACTTCTAAGATTTTTAAAAAATTATAAAAATCACCTAATATCTATTTAAAAAAAAAAACAACAAAGCATTTGGATGTTCTGAAAGTTGAAATTAAATCCTCTGGATGGAGACATCCATGTGAACTATCTCCTCTTTCCCAGTTTGTAAAACTATTTCACTGAAAGACCAAATTGCTCTAATGATGAGACTCCCTCGTTTAAAACTCTTCTCAACTCAGGAACTCTGGTGTTGGATATCAGGGATATGGTATTTTTCTTCTCTTACGGTATTTTATTGGATATAAGATTTCACAGATGATCAGATGCACCACGATTTTGTGTACCACTGACAAAAAAGAGCTGCTATTCAAATTATAACCAACCACTACCTTGAAGAGACATCTTGGTTTTAAACACGTTAAAATGTGGGCAGAAACTGTGTCCCAGAGACAATGAAATATGGTGACTCTGTTCCTTATTGCAACTGCCCACACAGTCCATATACCCCTCAGGGAGTTTCGGTGCTGCTCTGTTAAATCACTCACCTGCCTACTGCTGCCGGGGGCAGCCTGCCGAGGGATCTAACACCACTGCTGCTTCTTCCTGCTTGATTTCGGTCTCAGCCCGCGAAGGGCTGAGGACTGTGGTCCCTAGCTCTCAGACGCTCCCAGAGAACTAGCAAAGGGCCAGGAACAGAGAAAGCACTCACTCAAAGCTTTCCCTGTTTGCAGTCTTTTGACATCAGACCTAAAGAAGCCACGTTCTCTCTTCTGACACATGTCATCTGCAGGAGATAGACAAAGCAGGGAGTACTTCCTGTGCTTTACAGAAGAACACAGAAGGACCCAGGTGAAGTCGCTCCACCTGCCCAAAGCTACCCTGTGAGCAGATGGCATTATTATTGGGAAAACCCAGTGTCTGACTTCTAGAGCAATACTTTTTCTTTTTTCTGTTAACTCTCTCTGCTGCCAAACTAAAATGTCAAATCTCGAGGCTTCATCTGGTATTTTCCACCAGTTTAGAGACAAGAGAGCACCGTGAGCACCCGAGATTAGTCTCTGGGACCTGGTCCCTGCGGGTCTGCCCATGGGCACCCGGGAGCCACAACACCCTCTGGGACACTCGCTTCCACGTCTCTATTAACCTTGCCTTCCCCACCCCCCTTTCCACCCTCCCATTGCCTCCACCCGCCAGTGTTCCCACCTCACAAGCCAGGGAGCAAACAGAGTCACAGCCAAGAGGTTAGGATTTGGATTCCCTATGACTATTTTCTGAAATACATATATCTATAAATGTTATAAGAAAAACTAATCTCAAATCCCAGTATACCTGGTTTCTCCTCATTGAGGTATAGAAAAATGGTAATAGCACAAAAAGGGTATGATTCCATGAGCCCAATAGGCTTTTCTCTCTGGGAGGGGAAAAAGCAATTAAAACATATCATCTTTTCACTGCTCTTTCCTTGCTGCAGGAGGGAAGCTTCACTAGCAGAAATCAGAGCATTCGACTTGTAAAGATTTAGGGGAGAGGAGGATTATAGGAGATAATACTCCCTTGATGTGAATCCCTTTTACCCCTCTCCTTTTCTTCAGAAAATGAAGAAAACTATTTATTTTTTTTTCATAAAGGGGGTATCAAGTGGGATTGTGGACATCATGGGTGTCTCGCTCTAATGATACACTCTCTTTCCCATTAAATAATAAAATATGCCGTGGAGTCGCACGACTCCTCAGACCCAGGGGACATTAAACCAGGCTCATCAAGCACCATCCATGTGGAAAGATATGAAGATATTCTTACCTGGCACATACATATTTCCTTTGCAGCTGCCTCAGAACCCTTTCTTCCTTGTGGACTCACACTCCTTCCCAAAACACAGAAGAAGGAAGGAAGGAGGGAGGGAGGAAGGAAGAGGCAGAGGGAGGGAAGGATGGAGAGAGAGAGAGAATCAATTTTACTGATGACCAGAGGAAAAAAGACTTATAATATCTGCAAAGAAACAAGCATGAAAGAGTATGTCGAATTCTTAATAATGTAACTTCTAACTATTTTTTGTTTTCTTTTGTTTTGTTTTCACTTGTAAGGTGAATTTTTAAGTGGCTTGATTTTAGTTGCTACAGGCTGGGTTTACAGCCACTTTCTGTTCTATTAATTGGGAATGATTGGATATTTTATCTTTATCTGAATTTCATTTTTCTTCCATTTTGGCCCCAAAGCACCAAAACCTTATGCTCAAGAAGGACCTGTTGAGGCTTATATGTTGGAGCCAAGGAAAGACACAAATCATGAATTCCATTGCAAAACCCACTAATTGTCACATTTTTGTGGAAGACTCTAATTAAATCCCATAGGAAAAGAACACCATGCAATGGAAAAAGAAAAATCCGTCATTTAAACAACTCTGCTAAGAGCTTAAAATAGACACAGAAGAACATCCTAAAAGTGCTTTTTTTTTTTTTTTTTCAGGCAAGGAACAGAAAAATGTTAGGCTAGATAATAATATTCTAAGCATCTGAAAGGTAGCATCTATAAAAACTTTATGAGATGCGCTAAATTTATTCCAGACAAAAATCCTCATCGACTGACTGCCTGTTAGATTGTCTTTATTGTCTTTCATTCTTTATAGAGCTGTCACAGGGAGATTCCTCATGCTCAGCCAATCATGGAAGATTCCTTAAAAACCCTAGAGAAGAAAGAGATTGGTACATCAACCTAATCCATGCAGATGAAAACCCCTCCTCCAGTTCTGATAACAGCTACCCCCCCCCAAAATGAGTGTCTTTATGAGACAGTCTTCAACGGAACAAATGTCAAATCCCCCCAAACATAAAACAGATTTCTCACAAAGAAAAAGCAGTACACTTGAACCACAAAACCCTCACAAGGTTGAAAATCTCTTTCTCGCAGATACAAATGTGAAAAAAGACATCAAAATTGTATTCCTCGTGATTTAGATGTCCCAGAATAGTAAGGTCGACTCACAAATTTTGTTTTGGTGCCCTGACAACGCTCACGAAAGTGCCCTGTCCAGAGCCACGCTCCATTCAGACCTGATCAAAGATAACTTGTGTCTCACCATCTCCCTGCCCCTGGTCATGGTATTTCAAGACTGGCCAGGAACGTGAAAAGGTATGTGAAGGGAGGGCTGGTTCGAGGGAACTTCCTGGACTCCATTTCCCTCTAACCTTGTCCAAAAGCAGGATAGTGCTCTACAAAGCTCTCCCTAAATGCTGCATCACTGTCCCAAATGGGCACAATGGCTTTCTCCCCCTCCCCAAAACTCCATGTGAGTTTCCTATAAAGCAAAGAGAGACCTCCAGAAGCTGATCTCACCCTCTGGCCCTACCCCACCTCATCCCGATGGGGTCCCACCCTTCCTCTTTCCCCTCTGGCTTCAAAGAGGAGAGCTGCCTTCCTCCGTCCACCTGGGATTCAGCCTCCACAGGCATCTTGCTCCAGCAACAGTGTCGTCTCTCCTCTGCAAGGTGATGAACCTTTCCTCTTCACCAGCACCTTCTCCTCTCCACGTAAGTGCGTCTACATTATGATACAGATCTCTCCACAGGAACACTTTTTCAAAGTCCCTGAGGTCGTGTTTCCTACTGTATCTATCACCCTGCTTCCCTATTCCCTTATAGCTTCTTGGAAAGCAGACTGGCCCCCCAGTAATCTAGCTCCCATCTCCCTCTCCTAACTGGGCTCTTGCCCAGGTCAGTAAGTGCTTTGACTGACTACATCCACAGAACCCTTCACCTTCCTCTCCTCAGCTGCTTTCTTTCTGGAGCTTCAGACTTCCTTTCAGAAACTCTTTCCTCCTTTGACTTCCTGCAGGGCCTTCTCTCCTATTTCTCCTTATATTTCTCTGACCACTTGTATATAGCTTTTCTGCCTCTTCTTCCAGCTTGTCATGGGCTTGTCACCGTCTTCATGTTCCTTTGTTTTCTCCATTTACTTTCCTCTGGGAAAAGTGTACTTTCCTCTGGCTCCCTCCTCTGGGCCCAGCTTCCACAATGATTGACACTATGGGTGATGGTGTTTACCACCTGTAACCATGTGGTCCCCATCTCTGCCACAACTCTGTTTATGCCCTTGAAATAATTTCCCAGGGAACATAGATCCCATTTTACTGTGTTTGTTTATTTTTCAGAAGAGACAGAGAGAGAGAGTACGTTTAAGCTCGGGGTAGTGGGGGAGGGGCAGAGAGAGGGAGATAGGATCCACAGCAGGTTCCAGGATGACAGCAGAGAGCCCAATGTGGGACTTGAACACACGAGCCCTGAGATCATGACCTGAGCCGAAATTGGGCACTTAACCTACTGAGCCATCCAGGCGCCACACACATCTCACTTTAAAGCTTACACAATGTAAATGTGTGTAAAATTTAAATGTACACAATCCTTGGAGGAGTAAAATTCCAGCAAATTCTTTCCTAAGAGATCATTTTTATAGAGGGGAAAAGGAGAGGCAAGTCAAACATTTTCCGTTCCTCAGTTTTTCACGTATCACAAGTGGGATAATAACAATGTCCTTACATCAGCCATCAGAGAGATTAGTATGTCTTAAAATTTTTAAAACTGTAACTTTACTATTACTAACTGGCCTGAGCACAATTAGTTTTTACTCTGGGAAAGCTCTCATGCCTCTCATGCCTTACACTCTCTTCTGAGTCAAGGAAAAACAGTTTTGATTAGAATACCTCTCAAAAATTTCCCCAGCATCTCTTTGAAAACCTATTGAGTAGTCCCTGTCGGACCCTGAATTCACTAGAAAACTGAGTCTCAGGATAGATGAGAGATGGTATAATGAAGGAATAGAACAGGCAGGAAAATGGTAATTCTAATATAAATATGGATGCAAAACCCTTTCATATCTAGTAGGAATACTGGGGTAGGAAGAATTGATACAAGAAAAGACACCTGTTTCTTAATGTTGTTGATAGTTCTGTCTAGTGTCAAATATCTAATACAAAAAAAGCTTGGAGTGAACTCTTCCATACTATCTCAGGATCTGAGAGAAATTTGGGTATAAATTAGGAAGCTGGGCTGCCTTCAAGTCACCTCCTTATTTGTTTTCTACCATGGCCAATGGCAACATCATAGAAGAGGTTGGGCTCTGAGGTCAGGATAATGCAGAGAAGCAACCCCAGTCAATCTTCAGTGAATACATAGCATGAGCAAACCAGACTTATTTTTACATAGTATATCTAGATCTGTACTGGTCTATTCCATCAGTCTAGCATCCTAAATCCTACCTAGTTAGGTCTTCTGCTAGCTTCTGTATCCTTACTTCTAAACATGCCCAACACGAAACAGAGATCTATTCATTTTCTTGATGGCTGTGTAACAATTACCACAAATTTAGTGGCTTAGAACAATACCATTTGTCATCCCAGTTTTCAACAGGTCAGGAATCCCAGCATGGCACCTTACAAGAGGCTTCTGATCCAAATGCTGTGGTCAAGGTGTTGGCCAAGGCTATGGTCTTGTCTGAGGATTGAGGTCCTCCTCTGAGCTCATCCAGGTTGTTGACAGGAGTTTGGTTTTGATGGCTGTAGGACTGGGGCCCTCAACTCCTGCAGGCCACGTTTTCCCTTAGACAGATAACAGTGTGGTTCTGTGATTTCTTCCAGGCTAGCTGACAAATCTCTCTTTTGTAAAGATTCACTTATTTAGGTCAGGCCCACCATAAATATCTCCCATTTGATTAACTCAGAGTCAGCTGATCGGAGACTTAATTACATCTGCAAATGTTCTTCCATCTTTGCATCTAATACAATTTAATCACAGAAGTGACATTCCATCATATCATAGGTCCTGGTCACAAAGGGAGTGGATTATAAAGGGTATGAGTTACTGGGGTCATCCTGGAATCCTGCCTACCATAGGAGTCCATTTTGCCTTATCATGTCCATATCCACACTCCAACTTCTCTTATGGCTTGATGACTGATACAACACCCTCTTACATTCAGTCCCTTCCTCCCTGTGTGTTAGTCCAAAATTTCTACATCCTTTAGACTGAGATGGGCCCCTCTTCTTGAAAGCCTCCTCTAAGACTGCCACCATATGCAGAGAACACTTTCAACTTTCCACTTTTCTTAAGCCTCAACTGTGAGTCGTAATCACTGTACAGCACACACAGAGCAGGAGATAAACTCTTAGGACCTTAATCATCTGCGTAACACATGTAGCAGGATGATAAAATAAAAGTTTAAAATGATGCACAAAAATTCAGTATCGATGAAACTCCTACATGAAGTGCCAGATGCAAATTTTCAAAAGAAATAACTAAGAACAGGTTTTCTAAGTCAACAAACTTCTTTCCCACAAGGATAATATAAAGGAATTGAGAGACCTGGAATTGTGGAAGAGTAGCAGCTGTTCAGCAGCCTCAACCCTCCCCTGTCTGTAGTGGGGGAGAGTGCTCCCTGTTAACCCCAAGCAAGAAGGACATCAGCAAGCGGCGTGAGGAAGCTTGTCATGTGAGAAGGTCAAAGTAGCCTGTGAGCAGACCGAACTCCCCTCCAATTCCTGGTCAAATGTGGTAAGTCCGAGGGCACCAATGTTCAATTTGTCCCCCAAGAGAATTAGTCTGAGGTCATTTTAAACAAGACTGATGTCCTGCAGAGGGCCTGACTTGATGGTGTAAAGGGAACCGGAAGTAAGCTCTATAGGGGAGGGGGTGGGGCTAAACATGGGAGTCAGAAAGGCAAGTCCAGAAACCAAGAGTACTTATGTCAAGAGAAGGGGAGGTGATGTCTGTACAAGCCTGAACTTACTCCAGGAGAGACAGAGTCATCTTTAACCCTTTGCTAGAACTTCCAGTCCAGAGAAAGCAAAACCAGCTTACAACAGTATCAGTCATGAAAGAACTTCTCTTCTTTCTGCAACTCCAAAGTCTAACATGGCAGCTATAGAGTGGAGGGGGAGCCACTTGAGGAGCAGAAAAGGAGCCAGTGGGCAGGTGGGCATGTTGGAGGTGAACACTTACTCTTTATGAACTTGAAAGGTTGATTTGGACTGGCCATCTTAATTCTAAGTTCATACTGTTGGGTTGTTGTTGTTGTTGTTTTTCCTTAAAGTGGACATTGGGCTTTTACCATCTGAAAGTATGGACAAAGGCCATGGGATTCAGTTTTTATCAAGTGGTAAGGAAAACCTGATCCCCACTGACCTGGTTTAAAGGGAGGGGTGGGGACAAAAATAAAGTTGCGCTTAGGATTCTTCCCCATGAGTCCTGTTCATTCTTGTGAAGTGTTCTTATCCAGCACACCTGTCTCTTCGTGTGGTTACGAGCTCTTTTAAAGGGGCAACTTGTTGATTTTAAAGTTCAAAGTCATGGATTAATCAGTCTTGTCACTTTCATGAAAAACCAAGAAGTGGTATTTCTCGTCTTGTCTGAGAAGGAAGAAGGGGTGGAGATTTCAGCTCCTACACACACACACACACACACACACACACATGCGCGCGCGCACGCACACAAGCATACACATGCATACGTGTGTGGCATGCACATGCACATACAAGCACACGTGTGCACAAGCACACACAGCACATGCATAGCCACACTCCAGTCTTCTTGAAAGGACACAGCACAATCCCAAGAACACCATATGTGCAACGATTTTTTATTTCCCAAGCAGACAGCCTCCCCATCTCACATTAAAGACAGCCCTGGGTCTTCTCTCCAGTTACTCAACGTCGATTTGGGGTCTGAATGAGAATTCCGGGGGAAGGAGATTAAAAGGGGGTTTGAAGCGGGGATCAGAGATTTGATGCAAGTGTGCTATAATTTGAATTATGAGAAAGCAATTGTTTGAAAAATCTCAGTGTTTTTCAGATGTTTGGGGAGTGAAAAGGGAAGGGTGGAGGGGGTGTCTCAAATGCCAAATATAATCGCAAATATAAGATAATCATACCTACAATTGATTAGATTGAAGAAATAAATAATAAGCTACTTCAGTACTCACTAAACAAATAAGGGGAAAAGTCAAACTGTAGCTCAAAAATATCACAAAGAAAACACATACGCAGTGCCAAGTTAGTGTGTGTGTGTGTGTGTGTGTGTGTGTGTGTGTGTATTTTCAAAGCTACGAATTCATTTCACATGACCCCCTCTATCACCGTGCAAAACCAGAAAAATCAACTAGTAGAATCAGATATTGCTTCTAAAATGTTCATCTGTATCTCCAAGTATAGATCCACCCAAGCCCTTTGCTCTACTTCCATATATTCGTTGGCTAGCTTGTTTGCTTGTTTGTTTGTTTGTTTGTTTTGCCAGTAAACCCCAATCACTCCACCTCAGTACAATACACTGACATTTGCTGCACGGGAGCGTGAGAAATAAACCCAGATGAGTCTTCTATTAAATGGCACTCTACAAAGACATTTCCCACCAGTAAGGAGGCAAGAAGAGGCGTCCTCCACCGAGGGCCGGCCTGAGGTGGGACCGCATTCTCCAGATTAGGACAGCGACACTGGCTGTGGAGGAACCAGGTCTGTGCATCAACCACATGCCACTGCACTGAGAAATCCGAGCCAAAGAGAAAGAGGAAAATGATCCTAGATAAACTGGGGGGCTAATTGGGAAAGAGGGGCCAAGGAGCAGATTTATTTGTGTTGTGAATTATTAGCAAATTCCCTTAGGGTGCGGCAGATGAAGTGATACAGACCACAGTGTTACGGAAGAAGAAGGAATCTGAGATACGAAAGAGACTGAGGGATGTATTATGAATATTAATACTTCTGTTAACAAGGCCTTAAATGTGCCTTCCTTGTATTGAAGCCTCAAAGGGACCCATGTCTCACAATGGACTTGAACAGGCTCCCTGCTGAATCATAATCTTCTAAAAGCTGATAAATTGCTCTCTTCTGGGGAAAGAGAGGAACTTCAAAGCAGACATTCCTCAGGAATCAGGATTTAGAAGTTAAAAAAAATAATAATTTAATTTAAAATGTTTCAAAAAAGCAGGAAACTACATCTCTACAGTTTGTCACTTATTACAATAGAATTCAAACCTTAACCGTGGATTGAAGATAGGAAGTCAGACAATTAATAACGTCGGCCGCGTGTTCATCTACTGACTTCCTGGAGGACTGGTGCGGGCTGCACGCAGGGACGCGCTGCCCCTGCAGCATGCGGAAAAGCCGCAGTTACACCAGGAGTGCACAGTAGAGAGTGACCTCCATGCCTTACCTCCTTCGCTTCTCACAGCGCCACCGTGAAGTAGGCTCTCGCATCATCCCTGACGTTACAGAGGGGGAAACCAAACCTGGGGGGATGAAGAACTCTCTCAAGGTTGAGCAGATCTTCACTGGTGGGGCCAGGATCACAGTCCATTTTAGCCCAACTCCGAAGCCCATTATTTTGAATCACAATATCACCCTGTGAACTTGTGCAACCTTGAGTTGCAGCGGGAGCAAGTAAGTGGCGGTGAAAGTGAAGAATACGTCACATAACTAAGTGAGAGACCAGTATGAAGACAGGAGGATGAATCCACAATACCCCTAAAAGTGCCATGACCATCGTACCTCCCTGCCACTGTGCAGGCTGATCCCCCTGCTGGGAAACCTTTCTTCCTTTCTTCATCCCCACTCCTGCGTCTCCTTGCACGTGGGCTCTCTACTGTGCCACTTCCTGCTGTGGGCGCTTCCCATCTGGCACTTCTGATACTTCCATTACAATGGATTGCATTATAGAGTGTACTTCATATATGTCTTTGCCATTAGATGCTAACATCTCAAGAGCAGAACCAGTAGACGGATGACTCTTACTTAACTGCCCTAGTTTTTAGTACAGTGCTAGCATGTAACGGGCATCTATAAAATAAATGAATTAATAAATGACTATGAGGATGTGAGAAGTGGATGCCACGTTTATGTTACAATGAGAGAATTAATTTGGGTCAAGGAAAGTAACAAAAAAGAAAAAGCCAAACCTGGAGTTTGGGGTCAGATGATGAAGGTCATTCATTGAGCGCAAAGTTAAGGTAGTTGGATCTTATATGTTGAAAGCAATGTGAGGCTCTATGTAGGCTTCAGGCCAAGGGAATGGTATGCCAAGGGTTTAGTCAGTTTCCATAGGCCTTTAGCCACAGAATAATTGGGAAGTTAGGGAAACGAGAAGGGAGCTCCCTGATAAAGAACAGATCTGGTGCCATTAGTACTAAACTTCATTTGGCTTTGTCCTTTCCTTGAGACTTATGAACAATAAGTATGGACTCAAATACTGGACATATCTGCTTGATAATAATATATATGTTCATAACTTAGTACAAGCCAGGCATTCTCATTTGTTACATGTATTCCCTTTGACCTTCACAACCAATCAGAACCAAAAGAAGCCCAGTTACTTATTTTCCTTATTCTAGGAAGCAGGAAGTGTTATTTTCCTTATCTAGAATACCTTAAGTGACTGGCCTATGGTAATACAGCTGGCAAATGGTGGAGGTGAGATGCGACCCTAAGCAATCTCCCTCCAGAATTCCCACTCCCCGGTGCAATGCTGTCACTTGGATACCTCACAGGCACTTCAACCTTAACATTTCCCAGAGAGAATTCTCAATTTCTCCCACACCCCAAAACTCATTCCTTCCCAGCCTGCCTCACCTCAGTAAATGCCACCATAATCCACCAATTGCTGAAGCCAAAAAGATTTAGTCATCATTCATTCTTGTTTCACTTCATGACCTCCCATCTGAACTTGTCCCCAAATATATCCCTCATCTGCCCACACCTTCTCCATCTCCTTTGCCTCCACCCTGGTCCCAGACACCAAAAGCTCTCACCCGGAGGGCACAGTCACCTCCAGACCAGGATACCTGTAGATTGCCCTGTGCAAACTATTCTTGACACAGCAACCAAAGCTATCTTCTGGTAATTGCGATGTCACGTCACTGCTTGCTTCAAACTCTCCAGTGGCATCTCTTACTTCTCTTGGTCCTGACCAGCGGCATTTGGCTTTCTCGCTCCCTGGAATGTTCTTTGCACAACTGTCTTCTCATCAGTCAAGTCTCAGTTACCGTAACCTCCTCAGAGAGGCCTGCCCTGATTACCTTATCTAGTGAAGTCGTCTGGGAGGTACTTGCTATCCTATCACACAGTCTTACTTTCTTCCTACTTGTAATCTCTACCTGAAAGTGTTTTCTTCATTTGTTGGTTGAGTTTATATGCATAAGTCTTTTGTCTAGAACTTAGCTCTCTCAGTAGTGGCCTTTCTTCTTTTTTTCCCTTTATTCCATCTTACCAGTAACTAAAACAGTGCCTGGCATGTATTAAGTGCTGAAAAAAACATTAACCAAATGAATGAAACACCGACCCTGCTCCTTATGCTCTATGTAATGCAGAACAAGTGATTGGACTCTCTAAAATCTACCCCATGGAGTGATCATGAGGCTTTCGTGGTATGAATGATCTAACATACATAACACAGTACTTCGTACATATCAAGTGTTCAATTCATTTCCCTCTCTCAAATACACAGAATGTGTATCCATGTGTTAACAACATTTCTTTTAATTATTTATTCCGCTGCCTGTTTCTGTTACTGATAAGCATCCCTCCTGTCTACCAACTTCCTTCCTATAATACTCCATTATGCTTCTTTTTCTATTGTCTGAAACAGCCCTGGGAAAAGAGGGGCTCCTGGGGTAGGGTCACGTGACCGCAAAAGCAGATTTTGCTAGTCAAAAGTGTCCAATAAAAATGGGAAGTTGCTTCCTAAATGTCTCTGGAAGTCTGTGGTTTAGTTCACAATATCTTCGCAGATTAAGTTAATGCAAATAGCAGATGTATTTTGTAGCAACAAGACAAATGTTCAGCAGAATTAAAGTTATTCATGTGTAGTCACACTGGGAATATTTGCATGATATTTTGCTAATTGCTCCAAAATCTGACTTATAGCAAATAAACAAACGGGGAAAAAATAAACCAGCAAAAACTAACCCCAGGCCTCTCTAGTTTCTGTTAAACTCCCAATGTCTTTCTTCAAGCCCTCAACCTTTTGCTCTGAAAGCCCAGCGGCATTTCTCAGTTTCCCAAGAATGTTTTTGGACCCATCATTTCTGTAGAGACACTCACGGTTTTCCCCTGGTAATGAGAGGTCTTCAGAAGCACTGAATATTTTTCTCTCCCCAACTCCCAGTGTCCTCCTCAGACTTCAAATCTGTCTGCTTGCCTCTCCCAACTAAAGGATCACAATGATAGATTGCATCACTTGAAGACAGTATAAATTTGTCAGATTTTCTTAAAATATATCAGGTGATTTTTTTTTTTTTATATATATGGGGTATATTACTTTCTGAAGGCTGACAGAACAAAGTAGTACAGACTGGGTTTGAAACAACAGAAATATATTGTCTAACAGTTTGGGCAGAAGTCTGAGATCATGGTATCGGCAGGGCTGGTTCTATCTGAGGGAGAATCTGTTCCACACCTGCCTCCGAGCCTTCTGTGATGATAGGCAAATCCTCCACATCCCTTGGCTTTTAGATGCGTCACTCCAGCCTCTCCTCCATGTTCACATTTTCCCTGTGTACCTCTGTCTACATATGTCCATCTTATCAAGACACCAGTCACATCGGATTAGAGGTCACCCTCTAGTACAACCCCGTCTCAACTAACTACATCGGTCACAATCTTATTCCTAAATAAGGTCACATTCTGAGGTACTGAGGGTTAAGATTTCAGCCTGTCGTTTCCAATTCAACCCATAACACTAGGGGTTTCCAAACTTTTATAAACATACATTCTTAGGCAAGGGCACCTGGGTGGCTCAGTCAGTTAAGCATTGGACTCTTAATTTTGGCTCAGGTCATGATGTCACAGTTCATGGGCTCGAGCCCTGCGTCAGGCTCTGTGTTGACAGCACGAAGCCTGCTTGAGATTCTCTCTCTCTGCCCCTTCCTCCACTCATGTGTTCACATGCACACTTTCTCTCTCAAAATAAACATTAAAGAATATTTTTTTTAAAAAACCACAACATACATCCTTAGTAATTAAAATATCCATGCACATACTTCAATATGTCTGTGTGTGTGACAGAAACATACATATACATGTACATTATATATGTGTAATTGACTATTAATATGACATATATATATTATAAAGCAAGCACCAAAGTAGAAAAATTAAATAATAAAAAAATTTTAAGAATGAGAAAAAGAGATTAGAAGTGATGGTACTTAGTTCCCTCACTCCCGGCAGATCCTCTTGTCCTCCCTTTTTTTAAGACCAATTCCTGAGTAACGCAAAGGGGATGAATCTAATGCCATGAAGCAGAAAAAGGAAAAATAAATCTCTCAAGAAAGAAAAGATGACTAAACGTGAAAGATCTAAGCTAGAACAAAATTGAAGAGTTTGTGGTTAAATGCACATCCTAAGTTCAAATTCATCGTAATTAAAATAACCCACCATTAAATTAGAAATAGGAATTTTCTTCCAAAAGAATAGAAATCACCACATTCTGCCCTTTCTCTTAGAATCAGGAAAGAGCGAGGAGAATATCATTTTCCACGGCAGCAGGACTTACTGCTCTTCTGTTTTATTTCCTTTCCATCAAGAAGTGATTTTTGGCAGAGGAAGGAGGCAACATGGCGGAGGAGTAGGGGGCTCCAGTATTTCGCTTGCCCTTTAAAGGGGGACGACTGAAACCATTGTCTCTCTCTCAACTCCAAAAATCGGGGGGAAAAGGTGCTAGAGCTGACAAGAAACTAAGGCGAACACAGACACAGCCCAACTGAACTGTGAGTTTAATCTGGGTCGGATAAAACGAACTCGAACTCGGGAAGTTGAGCTGAGGGGAGGGTGAGCGTCTTCGGAGATAGCTGGGAAAGTGCCGACCGAACAACATCTGAACGAGAGGGCCAGAGCGGCCCTTTTTCTGGAATAACCAGGCCATATAAGTTCATCTAGACGACATCGATCTTTATTCCTTTTCCCTCGCACCTGTCCTTATTCTGATTTCTATCAGTCTGGATTAAACCCTTTAGTCGCTCTACCTGGGCAAAGTCCATTTCCTTCTTCTCCCTGCACCAGTCATTATTCTGTCTATATATGCTCTGCCACCAGCACACTACATACCCTGTCCTTAACGTGTAGCTGTTACTTCAGGACATTGCCCTCAGAGAGTCACTTGTTATTTTTTTCTGTTGTGAACTGCTTGTCTGGACCATTTGTCGGTACGTTTGAGTATTTCTGTGTTCTGTGTGTCTGTCAGTTTTCCTTTCCAGGGCAACTTCAAGAAACAACCCATAACACATCCAGCCAAATTGACGAGACGGAAGAATTCTCCTCAAAAGAGTCTACAAGAAGCAGTGACAGCTCAAGAATTAATGAAAAGAGATATAAGCAACATAACAGAACTTGAATATAGAATGTTAATCATAAAACTAATTGCTGGCCTTGAAAAAAGCTTAGATGAATGCAAGGGGTCCTACGAGGCAAAGTTCAAAGACCTTAAAAACGGTCAGGAAGAATTAAAGAAGACATTGGAAGAAATACAGGGGAAACTGGAAGCAACCACAGCACGGATTGAAGAGGTAGAGGAAAGAGTTAGTGCATTAGAAGACAAAATCATTGAAAAAGATGAAGCAGATAGAAAGAGAGAGAAGCTGATCCAGGAACAGGAAAGGAGAATTCGAGAGCTGAGCGATGCAGTCAAAAGAAACAATATCCGTATCATAGGAGTTCCAGAGGAAGAAGAGAGAGAGAAAGGAGTCGAAGGGGTTCTGGAACAAATCATTGCTGAGAACTTCCTCAACATGAGAAAGGAAACGGGCATGGAAATCCAAGAGGCACAGAGAACTCCCCTCAGACGTAACTTGAATAGACCTTCTGCACGGCACATCATAGTGAAGCTGGCAAAATACAAAGATAGGGAGAGAATCCTGAAAGCAGCTAGGGACAAAAGAACCCTAACATACAAAGGGAGACCTATAAGGGTAGTAGCAGACTTATCTACGGAAACTTGGCAAGCCAGAAAGGAATGGCAGGATATCTTCAATGTGATGAGCAAGAAGGACATGCAACCAAGAATTCTGTATCCGGCTAGCCTGTCATTCAGAATAGAAGGAGAGATCAAGGTTTTTCCCAACAAACAAAAACTGAAAGAATTTATCACAAATAAGCCAGCACTGCAAGAGATCCTGAGGGGCATTCTATGAAAACAAGGAGGCAAAGAATACAAACTACCAGACACAGCCTTACAAACATGAAACTTACAGATAATACAGTGACTGTAAGCCCATATTTTTCAATATTAACACTGAATGTAAATGGACTAAATGCGCCAATCAAAAGACACAGGATAACAGAATGGATTAAAAAACAAGACCCATCTATTTGCTGTCTTCAAGAAACTCATCTTAAACCTGAAGACACCTTCAGATTGAAAGTGAGGGGATGGAGAACTATCTACCATGCTACTGGAAGTCAGAAGAAAGCCGGAGTAGCCACACTTATATCAGACAAATTAGACTTTAAAATGAACGATGTAATAAGAGATGAGGAAGGACATTATATAATAGTCTCAGGGACCATCCAGCAGGAAGAGCTAACAATTGTAAATATCTACGCACCGAATTCAGGGGCACCCAAATTTGTAAAACAACTAATTACAAACATTAGCAACCTCATCGATAAAAATGTCCTAATAGTAGGGGATCTCAACACTCCACTCTCAGCATTGGATAGATCAACAAAACAGAAAATCTCCGCAGAAACAATAGCCCTGAATGACACATTAGGACAGATGGGCCTCACAGACATCTTTAGGGTCCTTCATCCAGAAGCAAAGGAATTTACATTCTTCTCATCTGCACACGGTACATTTTCCAAGATAGACCACATTCTGGGGCACAGGGAAGCTCTGAATAAATACAAAAGAATTGAGATCATACCGTGTACAGTGTCAGACCACAATGCTTTGAAACTTGAAATCAACCACAGGAGAAAGCCTGGAAAATATCCAAGAACATGGCGGCTAAGAAATAACCTACTAAAAGATGACTGGGTCAACCAAGCCATCAGAGAAGAAATTAAAAAATACATGGAAACAAATGAAAATGAAAATACAACAATCCAAACGCTCTGGGATGGAGCAAAGGCAGTCCTGAGAGGGAAATATATTGCAATCCAGGCCCATCTCAAGAAACAAGAAAAATCAATAACACAAATTCTAACAGCACGCCTAAAGGAACTAGAAGCAGATCAACTAAAACAACCCAAGCCCAGCAGAAAGAGAGAAATAACAAAGATCAGAGCTCAAATTAACCATATGGAGACAGAAAAGGTAGTGGAACAGATCAATGAAACCAAAAGCTGGTTCTTTGAAAAAATAAACAAAATAGACAAACCTCTAGCCAGGCTTCTCAAAAAGAAAAGAGAGAGAACTCAAATAAATAAAATCGTGAATGAAAAGGGAGAAATTACAACCAATCCCTCAGAGATACAAGCAATCATCAGAGAATACTATGAAAAATTATATGCCACCAAACTTGGCAATCTGGAAGAAATGGACAGCTTCCTAAATAGCCACACGCTACCAAAACTCAAACGGGAAGAAATAGAAAATTTGAACAGACCCATAACTAGTGAAGAAATAGAATCCGTTATTAAAAACCTCCCAGCAAATAAAAGCCCTGGACCAGATGGCTTTCCTGCGGAATTTTACCAGACATTTAAAACAGAGTTAATTCCTATCCTCCTCAAGCTGTTCCAAAAAATTGAAACGGAAGGAAAACTCCCGGACTCATTCTATGAAGCCAGCATCACTTTGATTCCCAAACCAGATAGAGACCCAGCAAAGAAGGAAAATTACAGGCCAATATCCCTGATGAATATGGATGCAAAAATTCTCAACAAGATACTAGCAAATCGAATCCAACAGCATATAAAGAGAATTATCCACCATGATCAAGTAGGATTCATCCCTGGGTTGCAGGGCTGGTTCAATATTCGCAAATCAATCAACGTGATACATCACATCAACAAAAGAAAAGATAAGAACCATATGATCCTGTCAATAGATGCAGAAAAAGCATTTGACAAAATACAGCATCCTTTCTTAATAAAAACTCTCGAGAAAGTCGGGATAGAAGGAACATACTTAAACATCATAAAAGCCATATATGAAAAACCCACAGCTAATATCATCCTCAATGGGGAAAAATTGAAAGCCTTCCCCTGAGATCAGGAACACGACAGGGATGTCCACTCTCGCCACTGCTATTTAACATAGTGCTGGAAGTCTTAGCATCAGCAATCAGACAACAAAACAAAATAAAAGGCATCAAGATTGGCAAGGAGGAAGTCAAACTTTCACTTTTTGCAGATGACATGATACTTTACATGGAAAACCCGACAGAATCCACCAAAAGCCTACTAGAACTGATTCATGATTTCAGCAAAGTTGCAGGATACAAAATCAATGTACAGAAATCGGTGGCATTTCTATACACCAACAATGAAGCAGCAGAAAGAGAAATAAAGAAGCTAATCCCTTTCACAATTGCACCAAAAACCATAAAATACTTAGGAATAAACCTAACCAAAGATGTGAAAGACCTCTACACTGAAAACTATAAAAAACTTATGAAGGAAATTGAGGAAGACACAAGGAAATGGAAAAACATCCCATGCTCATGGATTGGAAGAATAAATATCGTCAAAATGGCAATACTACCCAAAGCAATCTACACATTCAATGCAATCCCAATCAAAATTGCACCAGCATTCTTCTCAAAGCTAGAGCAAACAATCCTAAAATTTGTATGGAACCACAAAAGACCTCGAATAGCCAAAATAATACTGAAGAATAAAACCAAGGCGGGAGGCATCACAATCCCAGACTTTAACCTCTACTACAAAGCGGTGGTCATCAAGACTGTATGGTATTGGCACAAAAACAGACGCATAGACCAATGGAATAGAATAGAAAACTCAGAAATGGACCCGCAAGTATATGGCCAACTAATCTTTGACAAAGCGGGAAAATGTATCCAATGGAAAAAAGACAGCCTTTTTAACAAATGGTGCTGGGAGAATTGGACAGCAACATGCAAAAGAATGAAACTAGACCACTTTCTTACACCACTCACAAAAATAAATTCTAAATGGATAAAAGATCTGAATGTGAGGCAGGAAACCGTCAAAATCCTAGAGGAGAAAACAGGAAAAAGCCTCTTTGACCTAAGACGCACCAATTTCTTACTCGACACGTCTCCAAAGGCAAGAGAATTAAAAGCAAAGATGAACTATTGGGACCTCATCAAGATAAAAAGCTTCTGCACGGCAAAAGAAACAACCAACAAAACGAATAGGCAACCAACGGAATGGGAAAAGATCATCGCAAATGACATATCGGATAAAGGACTAATATCTAAAATTTATAAAGAACTTACCAAACTCCAAACCCGAAAAACAAACAACCCAGTGAAGAAATGGGCGGAAGATATGAATAGACACTTCTCCAAAGGGGACATTCAGATGGCCAACAGACACATGAAACGATGCTCAATGTCACTCAGCATCAGGGAAATACAAATCAAAACTACACTGAGATACCACCTCACACCAGTCAGAGTGGCTAAAATGAACAAATCAGGAAACTATAGATGCTGGCGAGGATGTGGAGAAGTAGGCACCCTCCTACACTGTTGGTGGGAATGCAAACTGGTGCAGCCACTCTGGAAAACGGTGTGGAGGTTCCTCAAAAAAATGAAAATAGAGCTACCCTATGACCCAGCAATAGCCCTGCTAGGAGTCTACCCAAGAGACACAGGAATGCTGATGCATAGGAGCACGTGTACCCCAATGTTCATAGCAGCACTTTCGACAATAGCCAAATCATGGAAAGAGACCAAGTGCCCATCAACTGACGAATGGATAAAGAAGTTATGGTACTTATATACAATGGACTACTACGTGGCAATGAGAAAAAATGAAATCTGGCCATGTGTAGCAAGATGGATGGAACTGGAGGGTATTATGTTAAGTGAAATAAGTCAGTCAGAAAAAGACAGATACCATATGTTTCCACGAATAGGTGGACTTTGTGAAACTAAGCAAAAACCAGGGGGAGGGGAAGAGGGGAAAGAAAAAAAAGACACAGAGAGGGAGGGAGATAAAACATAAGAGATTCTCAAAGACTAAGAAAAAAACTGAGGGTAAGGGGGATGAGGGAGGGGGGAGAGGGGGTGATGGGCATTAAAAAGGGCACATGTTGGGATGAACACTGGGTGTTATATGTAAACCAATTTGAAAATAAACTATTATAACAAAAAAAAAAAAAAAGAAGTGATTTTTGGGGGTTGCCTGGGTGGCTCAGTCAGGTAAGTGTCCAATTCTTGGTTTTGGCTGGGGTCATCATCTCACAGTTTGTGAGATCACATCCTGTGTCAGGCTCTGTGCTGACAGCATGGAACCTGCTTGGGATTCTCTCTCTCTCTCTCTCTCTCTCTCTCTCTCTCTCATTCTCTCTCAAAACAAATAAATAAACTTAAAAAAAATGTTTAAAGAGGTGACTTTTCACCAGTGTTGTTTAGTCATCATACAAGACAAGGGTCCAAATGTGAAAGCAAAAGGCCATCGTGAACTTGGCCTTGCAGAGCCCAAAGAACTTGAGAAAAGGATTCTCATCCCAGGCTCACCACTTCCTCATCCAGAAAAAGGCAGACATACGAGCCTCGCCTTTCTCTGTGAGACAAAACATGGCTCTCGCTGGGAGCAGGAGGCCTGGAAGAGCATGCTATACTGCACAAAGACCATACGGGGGGCCCCCTTCATGGAAGCCAATGCAAACAGCTACTGTGAACTCCCTCAGTTTCTTGATCTGTCAAATGGAAACCAAAAAGGCCATTCTATCTCAGAAGGATTCTGTAAGAACAAAATGGGAACGTGGACCAAGAATTCCAAAGCAACACTCTTTGTTTTTCATGGATTGAGAATGCAAATGCAGTTTCCTAATTCCTTAATTTACTCTGTGAAAGTAGACATCGGTTCTTGGCTTTGCGAGAGCAGCAAAGGAAGCTTGGTGTCCTTCAGCTGGTTAGTCTGTAACTCGCATCCAATTCAGATACATTAACAAGAAGTCAGTGACAAGGGCAGTAAAGCCCAGCGCCTGGAATCTCTTCCAGCGAAGAGGAATAAACCCACATTTAAACTAAAGCTCAGAGTAAAATCTACAGTCTTAAATTTTCCTGTCACCAGTACCTGCCAAAATCTTAGAGAAAATTACAGAAAAGTCTATCATGTAGTTATTGGCTATTGTCTACGAGCTCTGTTGTCTTGCCACATCCACCACAACCATCTCACTTGCTCTTTTTTTCTTCTGAGGTTTGTGTTTTAATATTTTAGGACATAGAAGGGTTGAAACCATGGAGCTCTGAGGACAGCACTGTCTCCTGCACAGCCATCACTCAGAATACTGACTTCCTCTGTGGTCCTCCAGTGAGGCCATGCGTCCGTGAGGAGGTTGGCTTCCATCTTGAGAGGACACTCCCTGCACATTACCCACCATCCAAGCGTCACCCAAGGGTGCACGGATAGGACTCCTGTGCAAAACCATTTATAGGAGCTCTGGCACGTGTGTCCAGTCAGAGAGTCCTGCTCGCTGTCATGCCCCTGGCTTCTCCAACCCAACAGCCACTTTAGGATTTCCCTTCTCTTCACCTCAAATCCACCTCCAAGCTTCCTCCCAAACCACGGCTTGTCTGGAATCCCCTCATCATCCTCTCTACGCAAGGTCCAAAAGTCCGAGGCAAAAGCCTCTCTCACCATTTTTAGACACGTTTAGAAATTCCCAATTTTTCCCATCCACTCTTCTGTAACATCTGACAAAGAAACATCTGACAAGTCTTCTTTAGCCAGCGTGTGTGTCGATAGGAGGCTAAAGCTGCCCTCCTCCAGTTAAACAGCCCTTTCCTCTTCCGTCCCCTTCATTTTAGTCACCTTGGTTCCAATTTGCCTCTGAATCAAACTACTGCTGCCTGCTCAAATCTTAGCTGAACTTTATGTGCCCCCCACACACGCTTATGGAAAACTCCTTTCCATCATAGAAGGCACATTGGAAGATGACAAAAACAGGGCCCACTCAACTCCTCAGGTCGTGATCTCATGGTTCATGGGTTCAATCCCTGCATAGGGCTCTGGCCGTCAACACAGAGCCCTCCTAGGTTTCTCTATCCCCTGCTCTCTCTGCCCCTTCCCAGCTCGTGCCCACTTGCATGCTCTCTCTCTCTCTCTCTCAAAAATAAACATTAGACAAATTTTAATTAAAAAAAATAAGAAAGATTAGAGATCCACAACCCTGGCTGCACAATTAATTCACCAGGGAGCTTTAAATCCTGATGCTTAGGCTACATCCCTGACCAGTTAAATCAGCCTCTCTGACATAGGACCCAGACATCAGTATCTTTAAAGTTCCCCAAATGATTTCATAGAGCAGCGAAGACTGGAAATCCCTGCTTTAGATCCTGGTGTTTGTTTTTCCAAAGTACAAAAGACGAGACGCCCTCAGCTTGCTAACCTTGGGGATGAAGGGAGGAAGATGAAGAGGAAAACTGGCTCCAGAAATGTTCGGTTTAGTGTAAACGTACTGTCAAAAACTACAAATTCCCCGCCCCAATGCTTTCCTTTCCACACAGGTGGTGAGCATCTAAATGGACCTATTTCAGTCACCAGATTTTGTAGAATAAAGCTACCCTGGCTAAGGCCAACAGTGGACATCAAGACAGTACTTCTTTGTAAGACTTCGCTGAAAGCCGGTAAGAGTAGGAGTTAAGAACACTGCACGCCCCAGCCCACCCCCTGCCCCCTCAAACCTGGAAATCTAGGGTGTGTTAGAGCAGGATGTGTTCAAGCTTTCTTTTCCTCTATAACCTTGAGACTTAAAAAAAAACCTGAAATAAAAGTTTCTACTTAGCCAAATAGACAAAGCCTTACCTGGAATTTTAGGAACCAAATTATCAAACTGAGCACAAGGACAATTTAGTTTTCCTTTAAAAAAAAAAAAAGGCCCAAAACAGTATTCTTGCAGGAGGCATAAATTGTATTGCTAGAAGTAATAGCAATCTCTTTAGCTATATCCCTTAGGATGCTCTTCAGTCTATTTCCTTAAGTGCTGTATTTTTAAAGCTCTGTTGCATACCTCTCTCTTAGACATACTGAACTGAACATTCTAAATTCTGAGCACTTAGTGATGCAAGGTTGGTTGAAGATGTACTCTTAGAAAAATGAGTCCTTTTATCAATCACTATTGCTATGTGAGTCCCTGGGGAAGAAATTATTCACAGATCTGCTGGCCTCAATTTAGAATTTCTTGTGTTGTTATACTTAGTTGTCGATTGATTATTGCTCAAAAATATTTACTCCTGGTGCACCTTGGTGGCTCAGTCGGTTAAGGATCCGACTTTGGCTTAGGTCATGATCTCGCGGTTCGTGAGTTCAAGCCCCGCCTCGGGCTCTGTGCTGACGGCTCAGAGCCTGGAGCCTGCTTCGGATTCTGTGTCTCCCTCTCTCTCTACTCCTCCCCAGCTCATGCTCTGTCCCTCTCTCTCAAAAATAAATAAACATAAAAACAATTAAAAATATATTTACTCCTGACTGCCTATTTCCATAGGAGAAATATATTTCCCTGAATCTGGGTTAAGTCATGTGACTTTCTTTGCCAATGAGACATTAGCAGATATGATGCAAATGACGGCTAAAATGTGCTTGTACAAATGAGCTTGCTCTCTTGTGCCTCTGTCATCAATATGAGAAGAGTCTGGGCCCAAATGACTGGATGCATATGGACCAGACCTAAACCCAGGCTGCAATAAGGAACTCAGCCTAGCCGGACCTACAGCCATGAATCAGAATCACCCAGCCAAGCCCAGCCTAGATTAGCCAGCTCCCACACAACCCATAATTGTATGGATGAGAATAAATGATTTTTATTTTAAGCCACTATGTGTTTGGCATGGTTTGTTATACAGCAATAGCTGACTGATATATACCATAAGACTTGGTGTTGAACAAATAAGAACCCACGAAGAAAAAAAATAATGGTTTTGGAATGAACTACTTATGGCTAATTTAAGATATTTTTTTGAAATGATTTTCTAGGTTGAAAATTCATTTTGTGCTACGAAATAATCATGCCATTACAGTCATTACTGAACGTCTATTATTGGTGTATGTAAGTAAAGCAAATAATCACTTCTCTGAAAAACTACTTTAGGTGGCGAAAAATTCCATATCTTTGAAGCGGAATGGAAAAATTGGCTACCGCCCATGGTGGCATAAATATCAGTTTTGTTATTAACGGTATAATACTAATCATTACAGTTGTCATTCATTGAGCACTTACCACAGTACTTTACCAATATATAACCTCAAAATACTACATTAAGGTAGTTGTGGTTATTTATACCCATTTTGCAGATGAGAACATTGAGGCTTGAAATGTTTAAGTTACTTGCCCAAGGGCACCAAGCTACGCAGGAAGCAGAGACATCAGGATCTGTCCCCAGTCTCTCTGGCTCACTACTGCCTCTCAGAGTTAAAAAGATAAATGTGTAAGCAGAATGATGTAATAAGAATAGGGTCATTAACATGGTTCTTTTCCAATCAAGGATAAGTTGTAACATAAATCTCTATGACAAAATGTGGCTTTCTGGTTCCCCTCTTCTACTGACCATCTTCAGTTAGTGTCTCAAATGTAAATATTCAATGCAATTAAACAAATATTTCTTTGGCCCTAATAGGTACAGGCTTTATGCTCGGGCTCAAAATGACAGTTGAGTGTAGGACACAGTTTTTTCTTTTTAGAAGCTTTCAGTCTAGTAAATAATTGATGTTGAAAAGATCCTACCCAAAAATCCCAGTGTGAGCTCTATCATGTTCTAAACACAGGGTGAACAGATGTTCCAACTAATGATTGCTGGGGTGGGAAAGGGTGAGGGTTGGGGAGTTAGTTACATTTACTCACTGAGAATGCTCATTCCTTCCTGAAGGCAACCAGCAGCCAAGAAATAAGACAAATTCTAAATTAAAGGGGATATCAAGCTGTGCGAGACTGCTGATTATAGTCAGAGCAGAAAGATAATGGCTGCACGAGACACGGAGTTCTAGGCCATCGTGGATGAAGCAGAGGAGCGGCACCCCCAGGCCCGGTGACTCAGATGGAAGTGTTGCTGGCCAACAAAAAATAAATTAAGGAAATTAAGGGGAAAAAGAATGGATTCAGTACAGTATTGTAAGACTGTCTCCCATATAAAATGATTAAAAGTTTATTAAATGGAGATATTCTGCTTAAGTGAAAAACAGAGTTGTAATACAGTATTATGGTGCTACTCTCCAAGTGGGTCAAATTTTCTACTGCCCCAAGACTCAAGATTACAACAGACCCAAATATGGACTCTGTTCCCCACAAAACTTAACATTTTCCAGTCCCTTTTTACCACCCAGTCAAAAGGTGTGCCTCATCTGAGCTTCCCTCCCCTTCTCAATACCATTTAAAGAGGAAGAAAGAGGGGTTGACTAAAGCCATCTCACAAGTGGGATGCTAAATGTCAAAAGGTATTTATCACTGAGAGAAAACACACAGTGTTCCATAATTTTCCTTCACCAATTTAAAATGAACTGTTCCAATCCTTACTGTTTCATAAACAATTACCATCAGGGTACATTGATATAATCCTGCACAGAAATAGCAAGCACAGTCATCAAATACTTTATATTATCAAATATGGATCTCTCTTTGCAAGAAGAAGTCAAAAATTCATTTTATTCATAATTCTAATTCTTTTTTTAATATAAATTTATTTTTGAGAGAGAGAGAGAGAGAGAACACATGTGCACTGGCAGGAACGGGACAGAGAGAAAGGAAGAGAGAGAATCCCAAGCAGGCTCTGCCGCGTCAGCACAGAGCCCCACACAGGCCTTGATCTCACCGCACGTGAGATCATGACCTGAGCTGAAATCAAGAGTTGGAGGCTTAACTGACTGAGCCACCCAGATGCCCCTCATAATTCTAAGTCCAAATGTGGCAGCATCCTGGCAGTGTTGCTTGCTACTTTACCTACATTATTTAACTGATCTGAGCTTCAGTTTCCTTACCTATAAAATAGGAAAAAGAAACCTACTGAAAGCATTGTTATGAGGGTCAGAAGTAAGATACAAAGGACACTTTGCAAGACACGGAGGAGAAAAAGCAGTAAATAGTAATTATTACTGGTTTCTCCACTTTCTGAAACTAGAGCATTCCTATGAAAATTTTCATAAACCAAAATGGCACAAAGCAAAAAAGCTATTACCATTAATTTATATAGAAAAAAAACTTTTGAGTGTTCCTGGACTCCAAAACTGACCTCTCCTAGACTTTTCTGATACCTTAGGATGCACGTTGCTGATGGGTGCACAAAATAAATCCAGATAAAGCACAGATACGCACAGATACAGTTCAAACCTATGGTGGCTTGATGCTGAGATGCCGAGTGTGGTTCCTGGGGAAGGAGCTCGGCGGTGCCACTCTTGCTGATCACAGGCATGTCGCCTGTCTAAACTTGCGGCAAAACAAATGCCAAACGCTGTTTTTTCAGAAAAGCCGAGATCCTCTTTGGATTTCTTTCAGTTAGCAAAAACAGGTACGAATGTAGGTCTTTCAAAAAGCAAAGTGGTGTAATCCAAACTAGAAAAATGAGGGATCCTTATTATTGACACTTCTCATATTTAAAATTCAGTTTCATTGATGTATCTTAATTATGTTTTCATATGCTTTGGTAAGTTTCCTTCTGGACATAAAAGTTAAAGCACAGCGGCTCTAACCACCTACTACTACTTTGTTGCGGGTCACGACTCCTTTGGATTTCAAAATGGTGCTGCTCTTCTCTCATTGCTGTGTGTGTAAGTAACTGGAGTTTACAACTCAGCCCCTCCTGCTTCCCAGCTTCTTGGGACCTTGCTGAAACCAAAGCACCCTCTGGATTTAAGATTTAATGTTTGTTTAAAATTGGTGCCAATCTCAAACTTTGAGGGAGAGATGGGACGTAGAGATGGTTCCTATTAGTCTCAGGGCCCAAAGAAATCCTAGCAGCCAGCCGTCCCCTTGGTGAGTAGGAATATTGTTCCTTTCCCAGTGGTTCACAATTTTTAGATGGGACATGAAAGTGCTTATGAATGGGTCCTAGCTGGCACTGGAGTTGCAGCTTACTCCCTCCCCAGCCAAGTCATTACCATTGTCCCGTCTTGGCACAAATTATTATCCTATTGGCTATTAGCTTGGCCTAGAAAACCTCAGCCAAAAGGAATGCAGTATAGTTAGAAAAATAATCTAACAATATTTTCTCATGATGGATGATGTTAAAAACACATATTTTCCCCCCATTCAAGTTCCATTTCTCTTCTTTGGAAATTAGCAACTCCTTTCGGTCTTTCTACCTAAGACAAAGTCCAGTGAGTCAAGGGGTTTGGGAGCTGGTATTTTCTTCCCAGCATCCATGCTCCCCTTTCTTTTGGTAACAACATGCAAATTTCTTTTGGAGATCACGTGCAGTCTCAGTGGGCTCATCACACAACATGCTGTAACTGCCAACAACTCACTCATCCATTCTCCTCTTGATGGACATCTCGGGTATTCCAGTGTTTTGCCATTGAGAACAGAATGGCTGTGAATATCCTTTTGGGGCTGGAGTTAGTCAAAGGGGGTTTCTGTTGCTTACAACCACAAAATATAAATTTATCTGTGGGAATACGGAAAATCCCCAATTATCATGTATCATTATTTATAGATGTAGTTCATTGTTCTTTATTAGGAACCAATTATTTTACAAGTATAGGATTTAAGGAATTCTCAAGGGCACTGTAACACACGGTTCTGCTTTCACAGAGAGAGGCTATTGTACTCCTCTTGGTTTCTGGTCATCTGTCATCTACCAATTGTGGATTTAATTATAAAAGACTTTAATCAACTGACTTCTCTTTCCTTCCTAATGAGAACTGAATAGTTACCTTTCTAGTAAAAAAAAAAAAAAAAGCTAGCCAGGGGTGACACAAATTGCTAATAAATATTTGCAAAGATGCTCAAACTCATTAGCAATCATGGAGATGCAAATTAGGACCACAATGAGATACCGTTTATACACTAGATTGGCATAAATTAAGACATAATATCAAAGATTGAAAATGTGGATTTATGGGAACTTATATTCATAGTTGCTGCTGAAAGGAAAGCAAACTGGTAGGACCCCTGGGAAAGAGTGTGGCAGTGTGTCGTAAAGCGTGATATTCAAATGCACTACAACCCAGGGCAATAATCAAAGAAACTTTTGCCCGTGTGTCCCAGGAGACGTGAATAAAAGTATTCGTAGCAGTTTTGTTCAGAGCAGCCAAAAAAAAAAAAAAAAAAAACCTGGGAAACAACTTAAATGTCCACCAGCAGAAAAAATGGGTGAACAAATTGTACTATAGTGACATAGTATAAAATTACAAAGCAAGTAAAATAAATAAACTAGAATTTCACAAACAGCATGGGTGCATCTTAAATACAAGTAAAAATAGCAAGTCCCAGCAGACTAGGCAAGGCGGATCATTTTTATAAAGCTCATAAAACCATCAAAGTCAAGCGACGCTCTATATGGATGTGTGTGTGAGGGAGAGAGACAGACAGAAAGAGACAGAGAGAATGATTTTTAGGAAAACAAGCAATGTTCGACGCAAAGTTCATCTCCGGGCTTGGAGGAGGCAGAGGCACAAGATGGGGGAGAAACATATAAGCAATTACAACCACGTTTGCATTCTAAAATTGAGTGGTGAATCCACAGCCATTGATTTTACTATTCTGCTTCATTCCTTACATGTATGTTATGTTACATACATCCCCACGCTGAAGAATGGGATGAAGAAAAATAAGCCAGAAGTAATAGCTTCATCCAAGAGCATTATAAGAGCCCAGGGCAACACTGAAGCTATCTGGGATATATTCTGAGTTCCCACTCACTTAATACCTCAATAACCTCTCCTGCTCGAACTCTCTTTTTCTAGATCTAACTCATATGTTTTTCATAGACCGCTTCCCTGGGAGCAGTCTGCAGCATTCTAACCACTTACTAGTCCTATAAACTGAGATAAGGAGAGTGAGAAAGTAACCGATCTCTTATAATTTTGCTAGTCACACATGCTTCACGTGGACATTTTCTTCCTAACTGAAGAGACCATTTCTAGCAGAACCACGAGGTTAATGTATTCTTTCCTTTCCCATCTCCCACCCCCGTACACTAACCAACCCCTCTGGGAAAAAAGCTTTTATCTTATCAGAGGCTGATGCTTTGGGGATAATGCAGCAATATTTTATTATTGCTGCTAATATGTGCATGTGGCTATGGATGGAACAATAGGCAAAGAACACTGCTTTGTTCTATGAAGTCATAAACCGACATTGACCAGTTTAAGCATCTTCTTTCCTTCAGCAGCTGCTTTCTCAAAGGTCTGGATATGCCTAGGTCTAAGAGAAGGTCTTTGGAAGACATTTTTGCCCACTAAAGAGAAGTAGAGAAGAGAAAGAGATCTCTGTCGAAGGCTACTACAACTAAAATGGTTCAAGTGCATGATTTGCAAGCATATGGGAAAAATCTTAGTCACTCCGAGTTTAAAAAGGTGACAAATTGTTAACAATGATAGTGCCTGGGCTTAAAAATGGATGCAGAAATGGATTAAGTGGTCTGGCATACACAAAAATAATGTGTTTTTCTGGCTAAAGCTTTGTCTCAGTTACTCCTGCTCTCATATCATCTGTACTTCTTGCAATAAAAACTTGGACTGGAATACTAATCCATATTTATATTATCCTGTTATGTTATGTTATGTTGTTATGTTGAAAGCAACCCAACTCTCTAGCTGCGTTTCCCCCAGGCCTAATAACATTTAATTCTATCTTAGGGTTGCTTTCTTCAAGGGAGGCTGATGGAGGGCTAGACTTTAAATGTCTTCTTCCTTGGGAATAACATGAATAGGGAGCAACAGCAACCACAAAAGTGAGCAGACAGGATGAAGTATCTATGTATTGTATCACAGAGGCATGCTAATATGAACTCATTGACTACAACGCTATCCCAAACATTCACATTAAGTTATTTTTGGAAAATAATTGATTATTTCTCTAATGTAACCAACCCTCTCGACAGAGAATTCAAACCTTTTTTAAAGCTATCCCTGACATACTGAGTCAATCAGGGAAGTCTAGGCTATGCTGCAATAATAAAAGAGAACATATCCCAGTGGCTTAAAACACAAAGGTGTAATTCTTGCACTGACTACATATCCTGCACAGGCTGACTTAGCTCTTGTCTCCACATCATCTGACTCTGGAACCCAGATGTGTAAAGCCCACACTATATTAAATGCTGCTGATTGCGAAGACTGAGGAAAAGAGAAAGTGAGAGCGGTGATTCATGTGCATACTCTTAAAGCTTACAACCAGAAGTGACATTCAAAGTTTCCTCTCACACTTCAGTGGCTAGAGCAAAGGCCATTCCTAAAATTAAGGAGGCAAGGAAGTATCCTACCAGCGCCTAGTAGAAAAAGACAAATATTTTGCAGACAGTAAACATTGAAATAGATCTTCTTAACAGTCATCAGAAATGTATTCCTCCCAGGATGAAGGGTGGGCATGACTTTTCAAACACGTTAACTTTCAATGCTTGCTAAAGCACAGGGCTAATGCTGATGAAAAAGTATGGGCAGATGGAGAAACTCATTAAATCAGAACCCCAGTCTGGAGCTGATACGCCAAACGGATAGCTGTTACTTCCAGACCCTGGAGCCTGAATAAGGTTCTCAAAACAATTTGATGATATGAACCCAATGACACTGGTAATTTTAAAATTGTAGCTAGTAGACTTTCCATTTTTAATATGCAGACTAAAAGTGAACATTTCCAAAAGAAATTTTATCTTCTGAATTAATATATACCAAAATATTTCAAGCTATGGGTACAGAGCAAAATTATTCATTATTTTTAAGGAGCCAAGAAAAGAAAATGTTGTAACTGGGAACTTTAAAAGATGAATGTGAAAAGCCAAAATGCTATAAATGTTCTCTATATGCCAGAAACGCCTGAACTTTCCATTTTTACTAAATTACATCTAATGTAAGCACATTTGGCCTTTTCTTTGCTTCCTCATACTATGATATTCCAATCAAACCATTTCAATATAAACTAAATCTTGATCCAATACTATTATCTCAACCAGAAGCTCATTTTAAAGCAATATAACCTTTAATGAGATATATGTACAATGGGTATGAGCAGTGATATACCTAAAAAACTGTTTCTCCAGAAAAAGAAGATATATTTAATATATTATTCTAGCATCACCTTCACATTCCACTTGCTGGGGAATTAGGGGCAATAGCCTATGTGAGTTTTCAAGGAGTGGGAAGGTTCACTATGAACTTCCTCCCCTTCCTTCTTCTTTCTTTTATGCGATACTTGATTTGTCCAGGAGAGAAGGGAGAGCACTAGGGCCAGCGAAGTATTATTATAACCTCTCCTTGGCATTAAAAGCAGGCAGCAGGGAAAGAAAAGAAGTTAATTCCAAACAGTGAAGACTCCCTCCAGCTTTAGTACTACACAAGTGCCCTCAATTTGGGCAGGGCTTGGCAAACTTCTTCTGTAAAGAGTTAATTAATTTATTGGGCTGTGCAAGCCATGAGGTCTCTGTCGCAAATATTCTGCCATTAGTATGAAAGCAGCCATAAACAATATGTAAACAACTGAGCATGGCTCTGTTTCAATAAAACTTTATTTATAAAAACTGGAGACTGGTTATATTTGCCCCATGTGCTATAGTTTGCTGATCCTTGCTCTTGGTAAGAAATACAGCCTAGTGTTTGAATCTTAGACATGCCCATCGATCTGCCTGGCTTCTTGTGTTCTTTTTTGTGACCCTACTACCTTTTTTTTTTTTTTCTTAATCAAACCCGCACCTTGGTTCTCCCTTCAAATATTTCTTTCCTTCAGAACCATGATAGCTGTTGAGTCCTGAAGTGAAATTTCAGGAAAGAAAAATTATCCCCCTGATTGTCTAGAAACTGATGTATATTTACCTATAAATTTCATCAACCAATATCACTTGTTAGCTAGTAAAGGGTGAAAAGCTCTTTACTAGGTCTTGAGCCAATAAAAAGGAAAATGGCAGTCAGCCTTTGCCTCAGGCAGCTAAGATTTTTACTGGAAGTGTCATGAGAAGAGGTAACTTTGCATTTCTTTGACAGAAACAGGAATGGGTGTATAAGAACAAGTGAAAGAAGACAAATAGCAAATAGGTGTCTGGAGCTAGAAAAGTGTCCCTGATGCTTAGAACTCAGAGCACTAGGAAGGTTCAAAGGCTGGAAGGTCGCTGGAGAGCCCGGGCAAGAAAGCTTCATATGGAGAAGGAAGCACCGACATCTAATAAAGAAGAGGACATGACTTCTTCCCATGTCTAAATTATTTTCCAAGTAGTCTGACTTCCTTTTAAGAATAGGCAAAGGTCAACTTAAACTTCTCTCTATCGCCTCACCACTCTCCACCTCCTCACCACCCCCACCCCAACTTCAAAGAGGAAAATCTCTGGTGTGGATCCAGATCAATAGCACTGCTATGTCCCAGCAGCAAGCCGGGGTGAGGAGCGGACAGTTGGGGTGAGGTGGAGTCTTCCAGTGTGACTGGAAAGGATGTTTACATCTCAAGGGTACCTGTGGCCCACTCCCATTAAAATATCACATTTGGCTACTATTCTTTGGGCCCTTCTCTCTCTCTTCTCCCATGAGGCTAACGTAGTAGGAAGGGCACGGAATTTCCTCCATACTTCAGGTGGCAACTCTAACCTCTGCTCAGATTAAGATCCAGAAAAATAGGGGCGCCTGGGTGGCTCGGTCGGTTGAGCGTCCGACTTTGGCTCAGGTCATGATCTCGCAGTCTGTGAGTTCGAGCCCCGCGTTGGGCTCTGTGCTGACAGCTCAGAGCCTGGAGCCTGCTTCACATTCTGTGTCTCCCTCTCTCTCTGCTCCTCCCCCACTCATGCTCTGTCTCTCTCTGTCTCAAAAATAAATAAACATTAAAAAAAAAAAAGTTTTAAAAAAAAAAAAGATCCAGAAAAATAAAGGCACTGGTCAGGCCATTAAGTCTGTCTTACTCTTCTTCAAAAGAGCATCTGAGACTCACATGGGACAGCCCACCACACCAAGATGAAAGGTTCCATGCAGGGGTTGGTTTGAAGCAAAAGTCTGCAAATCTGCTACAGACTGGATTTTTGTGCCTCTGTCAAAATTCTTATGTTGAAGCCTAATCCCCAGTGTGATAGCTTTTGGAGGTAGGACCTTTGGGAAGTGATTAGTGCCCTTGTAAAAGAGGCCTCGGAGAGCTCTCTTGCTCCCCTTCTGCCATCGAGGGACACAGAAAGAACGCAGCCATCTATGAATCAGGAAGCAGACACTGAATCTGCCCACACCTTGATCTTAAACTTCCTAGTCTCCGTAACTATGAGAAATTAGTATATGTTGGTTAAGTCACCCAGCCTATGGTATTTTTGTTATAGTAGCCTGAACAGACTAATTGAATATTTAATTGATGAGTTTTTGTCTAGAGTCTCCCCTAAAACATCTCTCTTGAGAAGAAGTTTCTTTCCTTTTCTCTCAGAAACAGGGCAAAGATCAAAGATTCCTGTTTTACACAGATGTGTTCATACACAAGGAAGAAAACCTCAGCATGTTTGCTTGGTCAGGTTAATCACATGCAGTGTGACTATGACATTGAACTGGTAGAGAGAATTCTCAGCCACCTCACCTCTCGGCTGTGCAACCATGAAGAAGGTAGTTAACTTTTTTGAGTTTCCGAATCCTCATCTCCAAATTAAGCGTTATTACTTGCTCCACCAACTTTACAGGATTGTTAGTAGGAGTAACTAAAATAATAGTTGTACAAGTATTCTATAAATTGAAAAGCTATTTACAATATGAAGAAGTTATAATTACTATTATGATTGACAGAAATTTTAATCAAACTAGAAGACAACATTTTTGTCTCAAGCACTGAGTGGAATACTCCTAAACCAATATTAATGCTTCCAATAGATAAGGATAGCATTTATCAAACTAAGGTTCCACAGATTACTACTCTGGGATATTTTAATAGTGATGCCATGAAAAAGGTATTCCAGGCGATTCTGGGAATATGGCAGTGGTAGAAGCAGCATAGTTGCTACATCTTCCAAAACCCCTACATAAAAATTGGCAGACCAATTAAATAGCAAACCTCATAGACAAATTTGGAACAAAACTGGGTAGCAAAGTATTCCCATAGTTCTCAAAATATGAGCAGGTGGAGATAAACCACCAATAGCCTGAAGAACAGCATGCTATCACACCGGTGCAGGTAAAAGCAGAAGGAAGCAATGAGGTGAGGAGAAAGCCGAAATGGTGAATAAGTACTCACAGAAAACCTCGAGGCTAATATGAGAACAGCGGCTGAATCTAGGAAGGACTTTGCACACTTAAACGGCCTGGCCACCATAAACTCTTGAAACTGACTTTTCATAACTTCCTTCCCAGACGGCGCTCCACACTGAAGGAGCTAGAAGTGGGATCAAATTAGAGCAAGTCAAGGATGAGAGAGATGAGGAAAAGTAGTTATAGATAAAAATGGGGGGGGGGGGAAGCAGAGTCAGGAATCTCTGAAAACAAGCCACCATATTTTTTAGCGCTGCATAAGAGCAACAGAAAAGATAGGTCCATGAAGTTTGAAAAGCTATCTGAATCAAGTCTCCTTATAAAAGTTCAAGAAAACTGATTTCATATTAAGAATACCCACAGAAAAGAATTCCATAGAAAGTTAGTATTGGAAAAAAGAGAATAAAGAGCAGAATATTACTGTTGTAGAAAAAAAAAGCATGCCATAAAGACATAGTCAAAATATAGATTAGAACTGTAGCATCCTAGGGCAACTGAGTGGCTCAGTTGGTTTAGCGTCTGACTCTTAATTTCAGCTCAGGTCATGATCTCGTGGTTTCGTGGGTGTGAGCCCAGCATCTGGCTCTATGCTGGCAGCATGGAGCCTACTTGGGATTCTCTCTCTCCCTCTCTGCCCCTCCCACACACACGCTGTCTCTGTCGCTCTCAAAGTAAATCAATCAATCAATAAATAAATAAACTTTAGGAAAAAAAAAAAAAGAACTGTAGCATCCTATTCCAAAATTGAGTTAAGAGACTTTAAGGACATGATATAAGACATGAGAGAAAAACATAAACCAAAATAAAAACTCAGAAATGAGAAGATAAACTCAAGGAAAACCTGGAAAAAAATTGTTTAATCATGAAGAATAAACTATAGTTAAGATGGCTGATTCCAGGAATGGGGAAGGAAATACAGTAGATTAGAAATTCTTGATATACCAGAAAGTTCTCAACAATTAGCACACCATGTCCAAAGGACTCAAAACGCAGCTGGAGGAGGATCTCATTGCTAAAGATTCAACAAGTTGAAGCTCAATAGTATTAGAATTACAATGAATTAAAATCCCTCCAATACAGTTTAACACATGAGCTCATAAAGATATTTGCCCAATAAAACCATTTTGTGTTAGAAAATTGGGGGAAAGCTGAGTCAGATTTTTTTTTTCCTGTGGGGCTTCTCAGAGCTATTAAAATGTGTTGTAAATCTAAAAGAGGAGATATACTGAATGTTATTGAGGCTAAGATTCACGTTTGTTTTTTCCACTTTAGCATCTGTGAAACTGGGCTGCAACTTCCAATCAATGGCATGACATAATTTAATTAAAAGTGCTTTTTCTTTCTTAGTAGTACATAAAATAATGGTGCATCTTATAATCACAGGTTTCTTAGATTCTGTGAAATCCAATAGCATACCTCCCATTCCATTCATTCAACCATCGGTAATTTTCCATAGCACACATGTTAATGGTTTTATGCTCAAGAAACGTTATATTTGAATAAAGCTGCAGATCACACATTGGCCCTCAAAATCTCCCAGAACTCCTCTAACAGACAGACATTTTACTTTCTCGACCTGGTAAAACACTTTCACTTTCGGTAGCTCATTATGACAACTCTCACCACAACTCTCACCCCATTGTGGGCAGAGACCTCACCCTATGTTTCTTTCTTAACTTATGCCAAGCCTAAGCAGCTTTTATAAATATGGTTATTTGTTACTGACTAACTGGTACAATTCAAGTGCTGTTGAGATTTCCCTTAAAAGAGATGCCTTGAAAATGTAGGTTTTTATCTTCCTTCTTTTAAAAATTTCTCTTAATATTATGCTACTCTAGGGTCTAAAAGAACTGGACTAATGAATTCTTTAACGATACCTAGGTTATTTGCTCCAGAATATGTCTCCTCTCACAAGGCCACCTTGACAATCCTGGAGAAAGCCTATCCTTATGGAGAGGCAATAAGTTCAGATTTTGTGGATTCATAACAAAAGAACAAGAAAGAAATTTTCAACTAGAAACCCAACAGATACAAAAACAGGGTAATAAAAATCAAAACAGTAGCTTCTGACACACAGCTCATAACTATAGAAACATAACAAATAGATCACAAAGGAAGGTGACCTCCCCCTCCTCCTTGCCTATTCACCAAGCTTATTAGCTGCTGGCATCTGTGTGGGCATTGATGCCAACAACAGGGCCACTGTGGAAACAATTGAAGCTTTTTCTTTCAGGAAGTCATATCTAGAAAGTCATTGAATAAGGATTTTTTTCCAAACCACAAAACCAACATGTCAGACATGTTGTACAGTCAGACAACATGTACCCAACATGAAGTATCGACTACTGCCACCAGTTTCTGCCCCAACCACCTGGATGGCTCAGTCCCTTAAGCATCCAACTCTTGATTTTAGTTCAGGTCATGATCCCATGGTTTGTGAATTCAAGCCCGCCCACACTGACAGTGTGAAGCCTACTTTGGATGCCCTATCTCCCTCTTTCTCTACCCCTCCCCTTCTTGTGCCAGCGCTCACTCTCTCTCTCAAAAAAATAAATAAATAAATAAACTTAAAAAATTTTTTAAAAAGAAGATTACCTTAATTCTAGGTTAGCTCTGGAGGTTAGAGGAAGTGAGGATGAAGAGCTAGATATATAGATGGATGGATGGATAGATTAGATAGACAGAGAGATAGATAATTATCATACCTATATTTCTATATAATAGATATTAGGTGTATCATTCTCCCATTCCTGCTCCATCAAGCAACTTTATCTCTACTCCTTGGCAGTAACAATTGACTCCAGAGAAAACTCTTCTCTTTGCCCCTCTTTTTCCCTCTCTTCTCCCCTGCTCTGATTCTCACTAAGCTAAAAATGTAGGGGAAGAAATGGCATTAAGGGTTTGACACAAATAGTCAGAGTCGGTGGAAGAACAATTGTTCCAATTCTTTTTTTCTATGTTAGTGCTTGTTCCAAAAAGAATAAGAAAACTTAAAACTTCTATTTTTGGGGAAAAAATGAAAATATACGGTGAAGGAAAGGGGAAAGATGCTGGAGTAAGGGTCCCAAGTTTGAGTTCCAATTCCAATTTTCCATCACAACTTAGAAGCATGTTGATGTAGGCTTTTTTAAGCCTAGGTATACCTTGGGCAACACAATATCCCCTTTTGTCACGAGCACACAGCTGCCTCCACGTGGCCTCATAGCACTTGTCAGAAATCATCTTGGGATCACTACGCTGCTGAAGGTGGCCTTACGGGCTCATGGGCTGTGAGCCTTGCAAATGAAGGACCGTGAGGCAGCCCACATCTGCACTGCAGCAACAAGATGTGTACACCTGCACATCCCGGGATCCAGCCCGGGTCACTGGAATGGGCAGTTCCAGAGTCCCAAGTACCCATATCATGGTCTAGAAGTCTCCTTGGCATCACAGACAGAAGGGAATTCTCTCTCTCTTTGTTCCCATCCCCCTTTGGAATGGACACCACTTTAAAACGTTAGTGATATTTTGCGGCGTATGTATGAATATCTTTATCAGGGTTTGCTTGTAATTTCCTGAACGTGGGAACAATGCCCTATACCTCTTTACATCACCTAATACAGCCCTAAGCACATTAGCGGACATAAAAGGACATGTTAATAAATGCCGATTTTAGAATTCAATTCCAAAATTGTTTATATATTTTTGGCTATAATATACCAAATTATATTATAATTTAATAAATTATTAATTTATTTATTTAAATTTAAAAATATTAAATTTATTAAATAATTATGTGTGTAAAATTGTACCACATACATGCACCATGTACCACACACATATATGTACTGTATACAGATAGTTTTCATCCCAATTGCACTGTTTGGTTAGTATATACACTCCTATTACCCTGGAATCACCCTCCATCCAGTCTCATGCTCAATACACTGTGTGACTCTGGTTGTCTATTTTTCCCATCAAGATTCACAGAGTTATCTGGTATTTTATGAGCAGTTGAAATTGGACAATTTCAGCTGTGCAACAGTCCCAAATGCATGAGTTTATGTACCAATAAGAGGAGCTTACGGTTTCTATATTTTCTGGTTTCACAACATAGTATACTAGTTTAAATGAGTAATTTTTGGTTTTTACCAAATTTGTCTTTTACTTAAAGCTTCTTTATATATAAAACTCTAGAGAACTGTTTGTGGGAACAGAAATGTGCCAGAAAACTCAACCATATAAATGAAAAAAGAAACAAACCATCACGCTGATAGGAAAAGCCCATATTTATAGGGTGAATATCAGACGGGAAAGCAGAAAGAAAGTTAAAATATTCACGGTAAATCCTTGCATTTGGGGCACTAGCAAGCAGATTCCCTATCACCAACATTTATGGGGCTTTTTTTCCTCATAGTTACAGAATATCAATGCACTGAGGCAATTTTTCCTTTACAAAGTAGAATTAGCTTTCCATCCCCCTCCTCCCTCCCCACATTAACCATCTCCCCAGTGGGTACACACAAGAACCATTTATATTTACATTAAAAATGATTTGGCCTATGTACACTGCATTGTTTGACAGGAAAGATGGATGTTCGCTTATAATTAAGTTTCAGCATACATGACATCATTCAGGAAGATAAGAGTTCCCTTATTCCCTCTCCACTGGTTTTCTCATAGGATACTGTGGGTTGTATGAAGACTCTGATGATTTTTCTTTGCCTGCTCATTAACAAACAGTACTGCAGCAACTCAGTTACCTCTGAAAATCTGGAGGAAATTTTCCCTATCTAATTCATCAGATATCTCTTGGTTCCTTGCTTTTGGAAAAGGCAGGGTGTTTAGCTTTATCACTTGAAGTTCTGATACAGCTTAGGCATTACCTGGAAGTTTACTAGAAATGGAGGAATTCATGGTCCAGAACTGTAGAATCTAAATCTGCATTTACAGAAGATCCAAAGAGGCACCTGGGTGGCTCAGTCGTTAAACGTAAGCATCTGACTTCAGCTCAAGTCATGATCGGTTCGTGGGTTCGAGCTCCCCATTGGGCTCTGTGCTGACAACTCAGAGCCTGGAGCCTGCTTTAGATTCTGGGTTCCCCTCTCTCTCTGCTTCTCCCCCACTCACACTCTGTCTCTCAAAATTAAACATTAAAAAATTTTTAAAAAGATCTACAGGTGATTTTTCTACATATGACAGTTGCTGGCGTAAGAGACATAAATATGTACAATAGGCAGCTTTGTGGATAAGGTGCATTTGCTTGAGGTTTTTTCTGTCTTTACACAACATCAGTCTTTGAGGCTATGTTTTCAAACTCCCATATATCCTTTCTCCCTTACTATCATAGGAAAACTATAAATTTTTTCTGTCTTGTATAATTCTCCCATTACTCTGTGTGCATAACCTAATCTTCCCAACCAAGTTATAGGACAGCAACCATATCAAAATAAATTATTCCACCTTTACTGTATATTGAATGCATTTAAGACATTATACCAAATATTTATGTAGATGTATAAGATATCACCCGTGCCCAACAGTATTTGTTTGTTGTTCCTTGTTTCTTGTCTGTCATCATCACAGGACTGTAAACTCCAACAAGGCAGGGATCATGTTGTTCACTCTTATCCCTGCAGCTCCTTCCACAATGCCTAGCACATAATAACTGCTCAGTAAATATGTATTTCACGGATGAATGAGTTTATAACATGGTAGGGATAAAAGGATGCATATACAAATATTTAAAAGCTTGGCATAAGTAGTAAGTGCCATACAACTATATTGTTCACATGCCTTCTATAAAACCAACATGCCTAAGAATGAACTGAACCTGCAGTGCTTGGCTGGCTCAGTCAGTAAAGCACATGATTCTTGATCTCAGAGTCATGAATTCAAGCCCCATGTTGGGTATAGAGCTTACTTAGTAGAAATAAAAAGAATCAAAAAATAAAATAGGGAGATTATTTTAAAAAGAAAGAAAGAACTGAACCAATCCTTCACAACTCTTTCAAAAAATAGAAGAGGAGGGAACACTTCTTTTTTTTTTTAATTTTTTTAATGTTTTATTTATTTCTGAGAGATATAGAGACAGATGGTGAGCAGGGTAAAGGGCAGAGAGAGAGAGAGGGAGACATAGAATCCAAAGCAGACTCCAGGCTCTGAGCTGGCAGCACAGAGCCTGACGTGGGGCTCGAACTCACAAACCGTGAGATCATGACCTGAGCCGAAGTCGGCCGCTTAACCGACTGAGCCACCCAGGCACCCCAAGGGAACACTTCTTAACTCATTCTCTGAGGTCAGTGTTTCCCTGATACCAAAACTAAGCAAAGACATCCCAAGAAAGGAAAACTAAAGACCAATATAATATAAATAGACACAAAAATCCTCAATGCAATTCAAGGAAACCATATCCATTAACATGTAAAAAGGGTTATATAGTATGACTGAATGGGGTTAATTGAAGAATACAAGGTTGGTTCAACATATGAAAATCAATGTAGCATACCATATTAATAAAGGACAAAAACCACATGATTATCTCAATTAACGCAGAAAAAGCATTTGACAAAATCCAACACACTTTTGTGATTAAAAAAAATTCAACAAACTAAGAATAAAAGAGAACTTACTCAACCTGATAAAGGTCACCTGCAAAAAAAAACTACATCATACTTAACTATAAAAGACCAAAAGCTTTCCCCCTAAGATTGGAAATAAGACAAGAATGTCTTCTCTCATCACTTCTATTTATCATCGTACTGGATATTCAACCCAGGGAAATTAGGGAGGGAGGGAAGGAGGGAAGGAGGGAAGGAGGGAAGGAGGGAAGGAGGGAAGGAGGGAAGGAGGGAAGGAGGGAAGGAGGGAGGAGGGAAGGAGGGAAGGAAGGAAGGAAGGAAGGTAAGAAGGAAGGAAGGAAGGAAGGTAAGAAGGAAGGTAGGAAGCAAGGAAGGTAGGAAGGAAGGAAGGAAGAAAGGAAGGAAGGAAGGAAGGAAGGAAGGAAGGAAGGAAGGAAGGAAGGAAAGAAAAAGAGAAATAAAGAGAGAGAAAAAGAAAGGAAAAGAAAAATCCAGATTAGAAAAACGGGGGGGGGGGCGGATCTCTATTTACAAATGACATATCTTGTCTATTGAAAATCCTAAGAAATTCACAAGACAAGTAGTAGAACTAATAAATGAGTTCAGCAAGTTTGCAGAGTATAAGATAAATATACAAAAGTAAGCTGTGTTTCTATACACTAGCAATGAACAATATGAAAATGGAACTAAAAACAATTCCATTTAAAGTAGCATCAAAAATCTCAGCTCAAGTCATGATCCCAGGGTCATGGAATGAGCCTAGCATCAAGCTCAGGCTGAACATGAAGCCTGCTTAAGATTCTCTCCTTCTCTCTCTCTCTCTGTTCTCCCACTTCTGTGCCCTCTCTCATTGTAAAAAAAAAAAATAAAGAATTTAAATCATTTAAAAGATAAAATAAAATAGCATCAAAAAAGATAACATACTTAAGGATAAATTCAAAACAGTGCAATACCTGTACAATGAAACTACAAACATGCTGAAAGAAATTAGACAAGACCTAAATAAGTGAAAAGACATCCTATGTTCATGGATTGGAAGACTCAATATTGTTAAGACAGCAATGCTTCCCAAATTATTCTACAGGTTTTATCCAATCCCTATATATCCCAACTACCATTTTGCAGAAACTGACAAACTGAACCAAAATTTTATACAGAAATTCAAGCAATGCAGAATAACCAAAATAATTGTGAAAAAGGACAAAGTTGGGTTTCTTCCCAATTTCAAAACTTCCTATAATGCCACAATAATCAAGAATATGTGGTACTGAAATGAGTTTAGACATGTAGATCAATGGACTAGAATTTAGCATCTAGAAATAAACCATACATATATGGTCAATTGTTGACAAGAGAATTTGATGGGAGATAAAATAGCGTTTTTAATAAGTTGTCCCCTTTTCTGGGACAACTGGATATCCACATGCAAAAAAAAAAAAAAAAAAGACTTTAGACTCCTACCTAACAGCATATACACCAAAATGGATCAAAGACGCAAATGTTAAGAGCTAAAACTATATACTATTAGAAGAAAATATAGGTGTAAATCTTCATGATTATGGATTAGAGAATAACTGCTTAGAAATGACTCCAAGTACACAAGCAACAACTAAAAATAATAAATTAGCCTTTATCATAATTAAAAACTTTTGTACATCAAAAGACCTTATGAAGAAAATGAAAAAAAAAAGGTTCATGGAAGGGGAGAAATATTTGCAAATTACATCTGATAAATGACTATTCTTCAGAATATGTAAATATTTACAACTCAGCAATAAAACATACAAATAATCCAGTTAAAAATGGGCAAAGGATTTGAACAGATAATTCTCCAAAGATGATATGCTAATAGCCAATAAGCACACGAAAAGATGTTTAACATCATCAGCCATTAGGGAAATGCAAATGAAAAACACAATAAGAAAGCACTCTCGCCTACTAGAATGACTATATTCAAAAAAAAAAAAAGAAAGAAAGAAAGAAAAAAGAAAATACCAAGTGTTGGCAAGGATGTGAAGAACTGGTATCCTCAGACATGACTGGTGAATGTAAAATGTTATTGCTGCTCTGGGAACAGTTTGTCAGTTCTGCAATATGTTAAGCATAATATTACCCATATGACTCAGCAATTCCACTCCCTGGCATATACTCAAGACACTGAAACACGTCTACACAAAGCTTGTACATGAATGTTCATAGTAGCATTTTTAAGAATCACCAGAAAGTGGAAACAGTGCAAATGCCCATCAACTAAGGAATGAATAAAGAAAATATTGTGTATACATACAGTGGAATAAAATTTAGCATAAAAGTGAATGAAATACTGACATATGCCACAAGACAGATGAACCTTGAACGTTTTATACTAAGAACCCAGATGCAAGAAACCACATATTGTATGATTCCATTTACATGAAATGGCTAAACAGCTCATAGAGACAGAAAGTATATTAGTGGCTTCCAGGGGCTTGGTAGAGGGGGGAATGGGTATGGCTGCTAATGGTTACGGAGTTTCTTCTAGGAGTGGTGGAAATATTCTGAAATTATGGAATTATAATGACTGTGAAACTTTGTGAATTTACTAAAACCCACTGAATTATACTCTTTAAAAGACTGAAATTTATGGTACATGAACTATATCTCAATTTAAATAAACACTTGTATGACAAAAAATAAACAATCTCTTCTTTCAAAATTGATTATTTTTCTCTCATCATTTTTTTAAATTTTGTTAATGCCTATTTATTTTTGAGAGAGAGACAGACAGAGCACAGTGGGAGAGAGGCAGAGAGAGAGGGAGACACAGAATCCGAATCAGGCTCCAGGCTCTGAGCTGTCAGCACAGAGTCTGACACGAGGCTCAAACCCACAAACTGTGAGATAATGACCTGAGTCGAAGTCAGAGGCTTAACTGAATGAGCCACCCAGGCGCTCCTTCTCTCTTATTTTATAAAAGAATGGCATCTCTCTCATCCATTCTATTCTTTAATGGTGCATTCTTGGGTGCGATGCCAAACAGAGCAATGATTCAAAATACTGTATTGTCCTAACACAATAAATGACCCTAACAAATCCTTTTATGAGAAAGTTAATTTCTAACTTTTTGCTATGAAGGAAATTACAGGAACAACTAATCAAATTGTCAGGTAAAAATTAATTTTGATGATGCATCACAATATGATTTATAAGGTAACTCAGATAATTTCAAAGAACTGAATGACACCATTACAAAATTATTTCTATTTGCACCTGCTTACATGGATGAAGAAACTCTGTCGGAATTCACATCTATTGAGTGAAAAGTAGGAATAAAAATGATGCTAGTATCTTCCTCATTCTATAATATTCTTCTACAATACATTAACTAATTGAAAAAAGCTATATCCATTTAATTAAGAGATGTGTTTCCAATAAATTTTACTCTTTATCTTTAATAATATTTTTAACTTTGAAATACATTTTAATTATTTTTTATCACTTGAGTGCTATAGGCATTTGTAGTGTTAATTTAGAATGAGTACTTTAATCCTTAAAACCCTATAGTTACAGGACATTTGAAAAGACAGTAACAAAGCTTCAATTTGTATGTATATTTTTGTGACAGAATTATGATTGAATAATCAATAAAAGAGTTTAAATCATAATATAAAATTTTATATAGCCTTAGCCTGAGATATGGGCTTGGGCTATAAGACCGTGTATGTTTAGAAACTACTGTAAGGATTGGGGGAGGAGCCAAGATGGCAGAACAGCATCGAAGTGTTTTTGCATCTCTCGTCCTTTAAATACAGCCAGATCAAAACTAAACCATTCTACACACCTAGAAAAGTGATTTAAGGATTAACAACAATTTGCACAACCTGAACCACGGAACTCAGCAGGTACATGTCACGGAGAGGTAAACTGGGGGAGAGAGAAGCCCCGGAGGGTGAGGAGCTGTTTTTGCTTGCAGACTGTCCTGCAGGACAGGACGGTGAGTACTGGAAAAGCACCACCACCACCCCAAAGCAGCTGGAGAGAAAGTGGAAAAATGGAAACATCCGTGGAACTGAACAGAAAAGGGAGAAAAGAGAAAGGAGAGGGTTTAAATTCCATTAAGACTCTATAAACAGGAGGAGTGCAGAGTCTGAAACTCCCAGCTGAACACCTGGTGATGCTTTGGTGGGAAAGCAAATCCACAGGAGAAGAGTAAAGTCTAGGGGTCCTTGGGCCACACGGGAAAAGGTGGTTCCCCTGCTGGGAGAACATTTGGTAGAGGTTCTGTGGCCACCCCACAGGCAAAGTCCACAGTTGACCCTGGAGAACAACCACATTTACTGGTGCTAGAACAAGGTCGTTAAGGGTAAAGCCCAGTGCCAGATGTGTGTTGTGATTTAACATAATCCCTAAAACGCTGCTGCTACAGGATTGCCTAAACTTTTTCTGGGGTGGGCTGGCACCCAGCTGCAGTCTCTGGGTGGCAACAGCAGCAGCATGATCTTGCGAAAGTTCCTGAGTGTGACCGACACCTGGTCATTGCTCAGTGAGACCCTCCCACAGAGGATCAGAAGAGTTCAAAGCCAAGGTTGCTCAGAAGTGAGAGGTTGGGAAACAGCCGCATCTGAGATGAAACTCATGAGGGAGGTGCCACCTGCAACCTGACAGCTTGGTCATGGACAGTATAAAAGTGGGGAGTAGACAGAAGCCAGAGACAAACGACAGGTGCATGATTGCTGATCAGGAAAAACAGAAAGTGGGTAGCTGGGTGACGCCATTTTCAAGCCTCCAGCGCATGCGCATACGCACCAACAAACACAGCAACAATCCACCCCATTAAGCTAAGGAGCACCATCTAGTGGAGAACAGAACCGTTACATTAAGCATCACTCAACTTGGACCAACCTCACTTTTTAGAAACACTACAAGTCTCTCCACCTGCTTAGTTTACAGACTATAAAGTGCTTCCTAGTTTGACTTCTAGGGGGAAATGATGTAATTTCAATCATATTTCAGTCTCTTCACTGGTCCATCTATTCAATTTTCTTTTTTTCTCTTTTCATTTCTTTTCTTTTTCTTGAATACAGAAAGAGAAAAAATTTATTTTTATTTTCAATTTTTATTAAAAATACTTTAATTTTTTCTACTATATTTTTAATTTTTTGTAAATTTTTCAAATTCTATTTTATTTCCATCATTTCATTTTATTCTATTTCATTGTATTCATTTTTTCAACTTTTCATACATTATCCTCCACTTTTTTTTTTCTCTATCAAGCTCCTTTCAACACCCAGACCAAAACACACCTAGAATCTAGCATCATTTATTTGATTATTGTGTGTGCGTGTGTTGTTATTAATCTTATTTTTACTTCATTAATTCCTTTTCTTCCTTCAAAATGATGAAACAAAGGAGTTCACCACAAAAGAAAGAGCAGGAAGAAATGACAGGCAGGGACTTAACCAACACAGCTACAAGCAAGATGTATGAACCAGAATTTAGAATCACAATAATAAGAATACTAACTGGGGTCAAAAATAGATTAGAATCTCTTTCTGTGGAGATAAAAGAAGTAAAAGCTAGTCAGGATGAAATAAAAAATGCTATAACTGAGTGGCAATCTTGAATGGATGCCACAGTGGCACGGATGGATAAGGCAGAACAGCAAATCAGCAATATAGAGGCCAAACTTATGGAGAATAATGAAGCAGAAAAAAAGAGGATGACTAAGGCAAAAGAGCACAATATAAGAATTAGAGAAATCAGTGACTCATTAAAAAGGAACATGAGAATCATAGAGGTCCCAGAAGATGAACAGAGAGAAAAAAGGGTAGAAAGGTAGAAAGTTATGTAAGCAAATCATAGCAGAAACCTTTCCTCACCTGGGGAAAGATACCAACATCAAAATCCAGGAAGCACAGAGGACTCCCATTAGATTCAACAAAAACCGACCATCAACAAGGCATATCATAGTCAAATTCACAAAATGCTCAGGCAAGGAAAGAATCATAAAAGCAACAAGGGAAAGTAAGTCCTCAATCGACAAGGGAAGACAGATGCGATTTGCAGCAGACCTATCCACAGAAACTTGGCAGGGCATGGAGTGGCAGGATATATTCAATGTGCTGAATTGGAAAAATATGCAGCCAAGAATTCTTTATCCAGCAAGGCTGTCATTCAAAATAGAAGGAGAGATAAAAAGTTTCCCAATCTAGAAAGGACTAGAGAACAGCACCAGACACTCCAACTCTGTAAGAAACATAATGGCAATAAATTCATATCTTTTAGTACTCACTCTAAACATTAATGGACTAAATATTCCAATCAAAGATAGGGTACAGTATAGATAAAAAAACAAACAAGGCCCATCTATATGCTGTTTACAAGAGACCACTTGAGACCTAAAGACACCTTCAGATTAAAAGTAAGGGGATGGAGAACCATCTATCATGCTAATGGTTGACAAAGGAAAGCTGGAGTAACCATATTTGTGTCAGACAATCTAGACTTTAAAATAAAGACTGTAACAAGAGATGAAGAAGGGCATTATATCATAATTAAGGGGTCTATCCACCAAGAAGATGTAACAGTTGTAAACATCTATGCTCAAAATGTAGAAGCACCCAAATATATAAATCAATGAATCACTAACATAAAGAAACTCATTGATGATAATACCATAATAGTAGGGGACTTCAACACCCCACTTACAGCAATGGACAGATCATCTAAACAGAAAATCAACAAGGAAACAATGGCTTTGAATGACACACTGGACGAGACAGCCTTAACAGATATATTCAGAACATTTCATCCTAAAGCAGCAGAATATACAATATTCTCCAGTGCACATGGAATGTTCTCCAGAATAGACCACATACTGGGACACAAATCAGCCCTCAAAAAGTACAAAAAGATCGAGATCATACCATGCATATTATCAGACCACAGCACTATGAAACTCGAAATCAAACACAAGAAAAAATTTGGAAAGGTAACAAATACTTGGAGACTAAAGAACATCCTACTAAAGAATGAATGGGCTAACCAAGAAGTTAAGGAGGAAATTAAAAAATACATGGAAGCCAGTGAAAATGATAACACCACAGCCCAAAACCTCCGGGACGCAGCAAAGTCGGTCATAAGAGGGAAGTACATAGCAATCTAGGCCTTCCTAAAGAAGGAAGAAAGGTCTCAGATACACAACCTAACCTTACACCTTAAAGAGCTGGAAAAAGAACACCATATAAAACCCAAAACCAGCTTAAGACAGGAAATAATAAAGATCAGAGCAGAAATCAATGCTATCGAAACCAAAAAAAAAAAAACCAGTAGAACAGATCAATGAAACCAGAAGCTGGTTCTTTAAAAGAATTAACAAAATTGATGAACCACTAGCCAATTTGATCAAAAAGAAAAAGGAAAGGACCCACATAAATAAAATCAAGAATGAAAGAGATCACAACCAATACAGCAGAAATAAAAAAAAAATAAGAGACTATTATGAGCAATTGTATGCCAATAAAATGAGCAATCTGAGAGAAATGGACAAATTCCTAGAAATATATTAACTACCAAACTGAAACAGGAAGAAATAGAAAATTTGCAGAGACCCGTAACCAGTAAAGAAATCGAATTAGTAATCAAAAATCTCCCTAAAAACAAGAATCCAGGGCCAGATGGCTTTCCAAGGAGAATTCTACCAAACGTTTAAGGAAAAATTAATACCTATTCTCTTCAAATTGTTCCAAAAAATAGAAATGGAAGGAAAACTTTCAAACTCTTTCTTTGAAGCCAGCATTACCTTGATTCTAAAAGCAGACAAAGTTCTCACTACAAAGGAGAACTATAGACCAATCTCCCTGATGAACATGGATGCAAAAATCCTCAGCAAGATATTAGCCAACCGGATCCAACAATACATTAAAAAAATTATTCACCACTAACAAGTGGGATTTATGCCTGGGATGCAGGGCTTGTTCAAAGCTGCAAAACAATCAATGTGATTCATCACTTCAATAAAAGAAAGGACAAGAACCACATGATCCTTTCAATAGATGCAGAGAAAGAATTTGACAAAATACAGCATCCTTTCCTGATAAAAAACCCTCAAGAAAGTAGGGATAGAAGATCATACCTCAAGATCATAAAAGCCATGTAGGAAAGACCCAACGCTAATATCATCCTCAATGGGGAAAAACTGAGAGCTTTCCCACTAAGGTGGGAACAAGACAGGGATGTCCACTCTCGCCTGTGTTATTCAACATAGTATTGGAAGTCCTAGTCTCAGCAATCAGACACCACAAAGAAATAAAAGGCATCCAAATTGGCCAGGAGGAGGTCAAACTTTGACTCTTCGCAGATGACATGATACTCCATATGGAAAACACAAAAGACTCCACCAAAAAACTGCTAGAACTGATCCATGAATTCAGCAAAGTGGCAGGATAAAAAATCAGTGCACAGAAATCAGTTGCATTTCTATACACCAACAATGAAGCAACAGAAAAAGAAATCAAGGAATCAATCCCATTTACAATTACCAAAAACCATAAAACACCTAGGAATAAATCTAACCACAGAGGTGAAAAATCTATACACTGAAAGCTATAGAAAGCTTACGAAAGAAATTGAAGAAGATAAAAAAAAATGGGAAAATATCCCCTGCTCCTGGATAGGAAGAACAAATATTGTTAAAATGTCAATACTACCCAAAGCTATCTACATATTCAATGCAATACCTATCAAAATAACACCAGCATTCTTCACAGAGCTAGAACAAACAATCCTAAAATGTGTATGGAACCAGAAAAGACCCCAAGTAGCCAAAGCAATCCTGAAAAAGAAAACCAAAGCAGGAGGCTTCACAATCCCGGACTTCAAGCTGTATTACAAAGCTGTACGGGCACTTGGTGGCTCAGTCCGTTAAGCATCCGACTTCAGCCCAGGTCATGATCTCATGGTTCTTGAGTTCGAGCCCCGCATCAGGCTGTGTGCTGACAGCTCAGAGCCTGGAGCCTATTTCAGGTTCTGTGTCTCCCTCTTTCTCTACCCTTCCCCCGTTTATGCTCTGTCCCCCTCTCTCTCTCTCTCTCTCAAAAATAAACAAACATTAAAAAAAAAATCTCTAGTCATCAAGACAATATGGTACTGGCACAAAAACAAACACTCAGATCAATGGAACAGAATAGAGAACCCAGAAATGGACCCACAAACGAATGGTCAACTAATCTGTGACAAAGCAGGAAAGAATATCCAATGGAATAAAGACAGTCTCTTCAGTTAGTGCTTCTGGGAAAACTGGACAGCAACATGCAGAAAAATGAACCTGGAACACTTGCTTACACCACACACAAAAATAAACTCAAAATGGATGAAAGACCTAAATGTAAGACAGGAAGCCATCAAAATTCTCGATGAGAAAGCAGGAAAAAACCTCTTGGACCTTGGCCGAGGCAATTTCTTACTCAACACATTTCCAGAGGCAAGGGAAACAAAAGCAAAAATGAACTATTGGGACCTCATCAAAATAAAAAGCTTCTGCACAGCAAAGGAAACAGTCAGCAAAACTAAAAGGCAACCAACAGAATGGGAGAAGAGATTTGCAAATGACATATCAGATAAAGGGTTAGTATCCAAAATCTACAAAGAACTTATCAAACTCCACACCCAAAAAACAAATAATCCAGTGAAGAAATGGGCAAAAGACATGAATAGACACTTCTCCCAAGAAGACATTCAGATGACCAACCAACACATGAAAAAATGCTCAACATCACTCATCATCAGGGAAATACAAATCAAAACCACAATGAGATGCCACCTTACACCTGTCAGAATGGCTGACATTAACAATCCAGGCAACAACAGATGTTGGCGAGGATGCAGAGAAAGAGGATCTCTTTTGCCCTGCTGGTGGGAATGCAAACTAGTGCAGCCACTCTGGAAACAGTATAGAGATTCCTCAAAAAATTAAAAATAGAACTACCCCATGACCCAGCAATTACACTACTAGGTATTTATCTACGGGCTACAGGTGTGCTGTTTCAAAGGGACACATACACCCCAATGTTTATAGCAGCACTATCAACAACAGCCAGTGTGGAAACAGCCCAAATGTCCATCGTCGGATGAATGGATGAAGAAGTTGTGGTGTGTATATATATATATATATATATATATATATATATATACACACACACACACATACATACAATGGAGTATTATTCGGCAATCAAAAAGAATGAAATCGTGCCATTTGCAACTATGTGGAAAGAACTAGAGGGTATTAAGTTAAGTGAAATTAGTCAGAGAAAGACAAACATTATGACTTCACTCATATAAGGACTTTAAGACAGAACAAATGAACATAAGAGAAGGGAAGTAAAAATAATATAAGAACAGGGAGGGGGATAAAACATAAGAGACTCTTAAATATGGAGAACAAACATAGGGTTACTGGAGGGGTAGTGTGGGGTGGATGGGCTAAATAGGTAAGGGGCATTAAGGAATCTACTCTTGAAATCACTGTTGCACTATATGCTAGCTAGCTTTGATGCAAATTAAAAAAAATAAATTAAATATGACACCTGAAACTAATATTGCACTGTATGTAAACTATCTAGAATTTAAATAAAAACTTGGGGTGGGGGAAAGAGTTAAAAAAATAAAAATAAAAATAAAAAAATAAATTAAACAAATAAACATTAAAAATTAAAATAAATAAATCTTAAAACAAGAAAAAAATTAAAGCATCGTGTCACTTCAATGTAAAGGTGGAAGTGCACCATCTCGACATCCTCCTCTGCTAATTAAAATGTGATGTGTAATCCCAAGGGAAAAAAATTACTGTAAGGACTTGATGCAGGTAGTTCTTTAAGGAAGTAATCCTAAGGAACAGAAGAAAGAGTCCATAAAAAGTGTAACAAGGAAGAAGGAAAGACCCACCAAGGGTATGTTATCAAGCTGATCACACTAGAGGTTCCACAGGGAACCCTTCAATCTCCGTGTAAGATGCACCCCAGAATTGTCCAGCAGGTCTTGTCCCCCATTAATAAAGAATTGTCCCATGGAGTGTTAATACTCTCACACTTTCAAATTTGTTCATGCAGCAGAATGACATCCAAGTTTCTGTAGATGTTTCTGTGGCAGGAGAGATGCATGGTGCAGATAAGGCCAGGTTCTGCTCCAGGGACTCCTACTACAATGGCTAATGCGACCCAAAGCATGTATGGTAGCATGTATGCCCAGCATCCAGCATGGACAATGATCTTATCTGTATCTCCCCTATATCTTTAACTCCCATTGAATTTTGAAGTAAATCCCCGAAATTGCGTCATGTCATCTACACATATTTCAGTTGGCATCTCTAGAAGATAAGGACTCTTTTTTAACATAACTCCAAGCCTTAGATTTTATCTTCCCTAACGCCTTGAAATAGTATATTATTTTACTTATAATCATCTTTTGACTGTCTTTTTCTGGATTTCTGAGATTAACGATCCAGTCTAGTCAAAGACTGGTACCGTAAAATCCGCTCTATATTTACTTATGGCTTCAGTTTGACTTGGCCTGTTGGTTCCAGCTAGAGAAAAAGGCAAAAAGGCAAACGACAAAAAACACACAATGACAACAAAACAAACAAACAACAAAAAACTCTTAGACACTTGAAGAGATATAAAAATTAAAAAATCATGGGCCCTCTTCCCCTTTTTCCCTACCAAAAGGCAGTTGCATGTTCTCCATTATTATTTCCATTTAATCAAGTCCCATCATTTAGGAATTGTTATCCAAAGCCTAGGGTTTCACATTTTAGATAATAACACATTTTTTTGTTACCTACTTGGGATGCCTCTTAACCTTCCAGCTCAAATTCCATGGAGCCTCTGTGCATATATGTACCAAAAATTATACAATCAAAGTAATTTTTTAATGAATTGTGATGCATTCTGGGGTTATCTGGTGTCTGTGTTGAAGTATGTCTAACTCTTGCTTTCTGTGCCAGGCTGCCAGCTTCCCTCTGGAGGTACATCCAACTACTTATTAGGGATGAGAGCATGTGTTTACTCCAAGTTTAGAACCCACTAATGCTTCATAGGTATAAGGTTACAAACCAACTTGAATCTTTTGGTGTTCAACTTTGTTTGTTCTTGGCAAACCTCAAAAAAACTTAACGGGGCTCAAAAGATTTCTTGGACATGGACTTTAAGAAAAAGTATTTTGATGAGTAAAGCATAAATGAACCAGAACCCATATGGATCAAATTTTTCTCAAAATGCACATGGGTTTAATAATTAATGGAAAAAGTGCTTCTAGTATGCATTTGGGGTTTTATCAAACCCCAGATATTTGGAAAAAAATAGTTTGATAGGTTCAAAGAACCCAAACTCTGATTTGATGCACCCACATTAATATCTCAATGTTGAACAAAAATGAGAACTATTTAGGTGTAATGGAAAACAGAGGAAGAACTTGTTCAAATATTACGTGAATGGAAGAAAATAACATAATGCTACAAAGTTCATCATCGTTCATATTTACTTTTGTAAATCCTTCTTTTGAGAATTTCCAACAATCTTTTAACTATGCTGTCTTAGTATATTAAGAGTTTTGAAAGAAATTATTGATTGCAGCTAAAAAAGAAAAAAAATGAATGAAAGCCTTTGAGATGCATAATATGTCACGAAGTTTTCTAAGTTATTTGCAAATGTTTCTGCCAATATCAACAAATCCCTGAAATGACAGGATAAACTTTATTAATTAAAGAATGTTTTTATGTATTTAGAAGTTCCTGAAAGTTGTATTTTTGAATTCACAGTAGTGATGCTGTGTGTTTTAGCAAAATTTAGTTTTGCCTCTTTTCCACCAGGGCAATTGTGTTCAGCTTTAGGGGCACTTTCTCAGCAGAAATTGAATATTTAAACTTTATACACATTCAGTATGTTTATATCTCAAGGAACTCCCATAACTTTGAAGCAATTTATCTCATTTCCATTGAGTACGTGAATCCTCTATAAATCTAGACTCAACCATAAATAAAAATAGCACTGTGCTTTCTTGTATGTGTATAAAATAATAGTTAAAGCATTTTTCAGACAACGAACATGGAAATTTAACCTAACTTGCAGCTAAATTTGAGTAGGATATGTCAGGCCAACAAAATTAACTCTTGATTACCTTGCACTTTAGCTCAGGAAGCTACTGAAATTTTTGAATTGTTTTATGTTTACTTTCAATTCCACACAGAATAGTTATGATCTACCCTTTTTGTTTATACCTGTACATCTATAAAAAGTGACAAAGTAAACATTTTAATGTTGCATCAAAGACACTGACCTGGAAGACCTTTCTTACAAGACAAAATACTTTCATAGTGCAAACTGAAATTTTAGATTCTGTTGCTGTTACTGTTTTTTAAAAAAAATTACCATCTCTCTTAATAGAGGCAAAGCTTGGCATCTTGTGAAGGATTCTATATTGGGTTTTCTCTGTCACTTCTGTGACCTGTGGGCCAGCAAGTCAGCTATCACAAGCCCTAAGAAGTGACTGCTCAGACGGGATTTCCCTAAAGATGGAGGAAGAGCCCAGCAACTAGGGTCACACTGTGTTCCACAGAAACCCAATTGCTTGGAGACGTTTATGGATGAGCCATAAATGGAGTTGAATGCTATTTCCACTCCCATTTTTCTTCCTCCTCATACTCCTGTGCACAAAAAAACTATTGTAGAAGGCAGCTGTATAGGTTGCCAGAAACCCGGCAAAGCCATACTAACGACATGACCCTTTATGATACACGTTTATTTATATTCAGTGAAGTAGGTTACTGACAATTTGGCCATTAATTTGCTGTTTATAAATCGTATTTTCCCTGTGTAGTAACCACAAGACTTTGACATTCACAGTCGTGTTGAAAGAAACAAGTTTATTAAAGAAGGCGAAGGGGGAAAAAAATCGGTCCTTTAAAGTTCACCAAATTGCACATGTCAGCCACTAAGTAAGATTCTGGACTTGAAAAACAGCAAAACGCCTAGCGTGGGGGAAAGAGAAGGGAACGCCTTGTGTGTATTCGGTTCGCATGCTGAAGGGGAACCAGAGCAGCAAAGAAAAGTCTAAGTATTCCAACCCCTAAAGAAATATAATCTGGAGTTTATATCAGATGGTTTATGGGAGTTTATTGGAATATACAACAGGGTTCATGTCGTGTGTCACAAGGTGAAGCCTGTTCGCCAGTGATTTACAGCCTGCATGTGCCGGCGTTACTGTAATTTATAGAACGCAGATGGTCCTGGGGTGCCCCGCTGACTTGTAGCTGAATCAGGACCTAAGCCCCGTGTGTCATCTGCTCTGGGTATCTCAGGCTCACTTCCCGAAATTACGCGCCAACACGTTTCTGTTCCGAACTGGAAGATTCCACAGCCCCTTACCTTGTAACAAATGCGACATTAAAAATATGCAACAGAGGCCAAGGTGGGAAAAGACGGGCTGGGAGGAGACCTTTTTCTCCCCGTCCACCCCAAGAAAGGTACTGTCAGTCCCTTCCCTTCCTGGGGCAGCTTTCATCAAGAGGTCTGTCACTACCGTACTGTTAACAGGGAAACAAGATGCTGTTTTCCTTTCTGAACGCGTCCACGCCAGGTATCTCTGCTAACCACCCCACCCCCAAAATCACTAAAAAAGAAAAGAAGGCTAAGGCATTTCAAGTTTTTTGCCTGTTTCTGACAGAAAGTGCCCAAAAGCCGCTGTCCCTAGCCACCTTCAACATTATTACATAATTGTCTCTTTATTACAAATCCTCTTTATGAGCCTCAAAGGCTGTGGCTCAGGAAGACGGTGTAAAACCATGAGATGGATGTTTACAGACTCTAACGTAAATGGATTGACCTTTTTCAAAAGATTGTTTTATCAGCACTTTAATTCACAAATTAAGGCACACGTGTTGGTTTTGAACTCGCTTTCGGTACCTCCATTTGAAGTTCCCAGCGCTCCTTGTTCTGGTGCTAACACGTTTCACGGAGCGTTTGAACCTCCGTTGGCCAAGGGGCAGTGAGAGAAGAAAGGACCCTTGAAGTTGCATTTGTGCTGCTCAGACATCTCCCTTTGAGCTCTTTATTGAGAAATTGAGTTGAACAATCTGGCAATCACAAACATGTGCCTTAATAACTTGTTCCAGCACCTTGTACATCGCCACCAAGGGCTCCCATTTCTCCTCACCCGCCAGCCCTCACAGCCCTAGGGATGACAGGAAGGACCAGAAAAGATATTCTTGCATGCTCCAGTGGGAAACGCAGTGCCAACCAGTGTGTGTGAGCCACGTACGTAATTCTGAGTTTTTTAGTAGCCACTCTCAAAAGAGGACAAAGAAACAGCTGAAATGAAACAATACTAGTTTAGACAACCGAACATATCCAAAACAGTATCATTCCACAAGTGACCGATATTAAAAATATTACTGCAATCTCACGTTCTTTTTTTGCACTGCATCTTCAAAATCTGACAGGTACTTTACGTTAATGGCTCATCTTAATTCAAACTAGCCATGGTTCAAGTGTTCAATTAGCTACCTGTGGCTGGTGGCTACGGTATTGGGTAGCAAACATCTAGAACATTTCTCTGATGAAGAAGTTCATCTAGAAAACCCGAAACAGGTAATAACTCTTGTGACTTTTTCCAGAAGAAAACAGCCATATATACATGTTTTAATATATTTAAAAACATAGATGTGTGTAGTGTCTACGTATATACTGTTTTCTTATCAAGCAAAAGGGGTGGGAATGGGGGAGTCCGAGAGGAGAACCAGGAGGGCTGTAATGGAAATAAAATTGACAGCCTCTCAAAACTCAGGTGGCACTTTCCTTTTCCAGTTAATTACAGTTTTAATTACATGGCTTCTTGCGACTCCTTGATACCTAATAAACCAGACTCTTTGGGGCAGCCAAGTTGGGTTTTGCTTGAACTGCAGGTGTAAGACTCAGCATGAAACATAAATCAACTTCTTAAACACGCTCCCAGGGTGTGTTCAAGCTTTTTCTTCCTGTTTGCTTGTAAAATCACATCTTTACACCACTGTTGGTAGAGCAATGATTGAAGCGGCTATGAGTTGAATAATAGCTTTGTGTTTTTGACTCGCTTGGCCTGGCATAAAACATTTTGCCTCCGATGAAATAGGAGAATACAAGAGGTGGGTTTTTTTTTCCCCCTCTTTCCATCTTATAAATAATATATACTCCAAAATATCAACCATTTCACTTAAGAAAATAAATACCTGTTAGGGAAAATAAAAATGAAGGCCCGGGGAATGCACTAGGATTTCTGGTTTGAGTGTTTGGAACCCAGAAGATGATGGGAGGTGCGTTTATCCCAGGCGAGTGCTGCATGAGGTCAGTCAAGTTCAAACACGGTAGAGCATGGGCCAGGCCTGGGGCCTCGGCTGCAACAGAAAATAGGGAGGGAGAGAAGCACTCTCGAAGTGCTCATTGGCTGAAAAAGCAGCAGCATCTGATGGCATTATGAGCAGCTTGCAATTTAGCCCCAGCAGCAGGAAAATCTGCACTTGATCAACTCTGCCACAACTAGTAAACGTCACTATGGTGAATGTGGATTTCAATGGAAGGTTCTGCAGTGCCTAGTGATAATTCTGCCAGTCCTCCCTCCTACCCTCCTCCATCCATAAAGGGAAAGTGCAACATATGGTATTTGCATGTTATCACAAAATATGAGATACTGGGTGAAATAAATTACGTGTGAAGGGGGTTTAGCCCATAATTTCTAGTAATTTCAAAAACATGAAAATGGCTTTTGAAGTAGGAGAGAGGGCCTTTCTCCTTGGGGAAAACTTCAAAACACATCACACGCTATACAAACACAAATGCGTTTACCTTGCCTGGGCCTCCCTTTTTTTTCTCCTTGGAATCCTGGCTAATTGTCAATGATGTCTGTGTTCTAACAAGCGGTTTCTTTTTCAGACCTGAATTATTTGAATTCAAGCTCTCTGACTGGGAAGTTCTATTGTGAGTAGGGAAGTTTGTGGGGGAGGCTGAGTGGCGGAGGGCTCGGGAGGGAAGTCTGTACATGAATCACAATCTTTTTATGAAAGAAGATTCAAAGTTGACTCATGGTCCATTGCTCCTCCCAGGTTCTCATCAATAATGTTGAGTCCTGAAAAGATGTCCTTCTTGTCTGAGTGGTCTGCACTTGTTCTGCTTCTTTTATTAACTTTCAGAGCCCCCTACCTCAAGATGCAAGGATCAGGTCAAACTTACAGATCCAGGTTAGAAGGCATGATGAAACCCTTGGAATACCCACATGTCTGGCTCCTACTGGCCTCTTGACCACTGTTGCATTTTGGGAAAATATGTCCAGGATGAGTGTATAGGTGTATACAAACTCTGAGCTGGAAGGCACTTTGTGTTTACATTAGCAATGAAGGCTAGAAATTGGCATTCATGGGTATTATTGTAACTCAGCCCCCGAAGTTCCTGGAGATCAGTGTTTCTGTTCACCTTTCTTTAAATGCTTATGACTATGCTGTGCATACTAAGTACAAGCAAGTATTTGTCAAGTCTGGTCTACTGTAAATTCCAGGTGAGCACCCAGCCTGGTACCTAGCACATGATCGGTGCTCACTAACTATTGGTTTGAGCAAATAAATGAACTGAAGTGGGGTTAAACTCCTCCACCTCCTTCTGGACAGGGGAAGAAAGAGTGAGGATCCGGGAAAACTGGGTCCAGTTCCATACAATTAAAATGCTCATCAAGTTGTGGGGGGAAAGGCTGATAGACTCTAATTAGACCTTCCCTGAATTCCACAATCTCTCTTCTCAGCAAGTACTCCCGGCTGGCCAGAAACTCTAAGGAGATTATTGACCCTTAGACGCCAAAGGCATCATCTTTGAAGCAGTGGGATGAAAAGCAGAGGAAAATGATCATCAGGGAAAATGCAACATGGTAATCGCTAGTAATCGGATGGCCCACGAGAGCTTAAACAGCACTTTCAAAGACCTTTTTCTCAGTTAATCCGAAATATAATCTGCATAAAAATTTTGTATGATAAACACATCATCTTCATTCGGCAGAAGGGGAAACTAAGGTTCGAGAAATGACGTGCCTTGCCTAAAATCACAATGATAAAAATCATAGATCCTGGATTGATATCCAAGTTCAGAAACCAAAGAGACTGAGACCTTTCTTACGTTGTATTTTTAAAACTCAATTAGTGAAAGTGTCTTTGTCTCAATCAGATCTCTGATTTCCATCCCTAAGGCAACTATTGTCTAGTTCGTTTTTTAATTTTTTAATGTTTATTTTTGAGAGAGAGATCAAGCATGAACAGGGAAAGGGCAGAGAGAGAAGAAGACACAGAATCTGGAGCAGGCTCCGGACTCTGAGCTGTCAGCAGAGAGCCCGATGCAGGGCCTGAACTTCCGAACTGCAATATCATGACCTGAGCTGCTATCAGAGGCTTAACCAACTGAGCCACCCAGGCACCCCTTGTCTACTTTCTTTAGTATTCTTTAAAAAACTTAAGAGGTATATGTACGCATACACGCACACAAACACAAGTAAGGGCATGATACCATGTTCCTCTGATCAAAACTTTCCTTTAAATTACCTGTACATCTCTTAAATTTTGCAAATATGATGTATTTTACCATTTCCCCTTTAGTGGTCATTTAAGTTGCTTCTAGGAATTTGACCTTGTAAACAATGCTGAAATGAACGTAAAATTAGAAAATGACACTGTAGGAAGATCTAAAGAGGTAGGACTGTGTGTTGGGAAGAGATCCCGTATAACATTAGGACACTTGGGTTCTGGTCTTAACAAGATCTGGGATAATGAAGTCTCTTAAAGCCTAAATGATCTCGGAGACCTCTTCCCCCCTCCCTCCTCCAAAAAAGGTCTGTCTATAGGGGAGGTAATATTGTCCAGTCATTAGATGTACTGGTTGTGCCCTCAATGTAATTAACACTGTAATGGATACCATGGTTGCTCCTCATCCCTGCCCCCTTTCTTGGATATCCACGTCACCCCCTTACAACTTCTTTGTTTTGGGGGAAGCTGACATCAAGGCCTAAATGTGACTCACACTTAACTTCATCAATATAATCCCTTCCTCTGCTCCCAGTTTTCAGGTCTGGGATGGGTACAGACCAAGTTGGATCACAGGGACACAAAAGCTCTGGGAAAGAGATTTCTTACTCTTTTGAGAGACTTTCCTGAGGAGAAACATGTAAACCTAGGGAGTGTTTGTGGCCATCTCCCAATCCCAACGAAATGCCAGCCTTTGGATAAAGTGAACACCAGACAGGAAAGATAAGAGAAGGATGGTTCAAAGGCCCTCAATGATATTTTTAAACCAAAACAATCCAGCCGGAAGGCCTGCCCAACTTTGATTTCTATTTAGGTTGGTCAATAAGTCGCTTATAGTTTGAGTCTTTATGGTTAGTCTGAATCATATTTTTCTGTTGCATGCAATTTAAGGTATTTTTAAAATTATTCTTTTTTTAATGTTTACTTATATATTTTGAGTGAGAGAGAGAGAGAGAGAGAGAGAGAGAGAAAGCACAAGCAGGAGAGAGGCAGAGATAGAGGGAAAGAGAAAATCCCAAGCAGGCTATCCTCACAGAGCCCAACATGAGGTTCGATCCCTCAAACTTTGAGATCATGATCCAAACAGAAACCCAGTCAGACGCTCAACCAACTAGCCACCTAGGCATCCCTTATGGCATCTTAAGAAACACAAAATTAGCTATCAATATAGATACTCAGGTAAATGCACAGTTTATCGATGTTTCTTGAATACCAGGCACGGTGCTTTATAAGCACCACCCTCTGTAAGCCTCACGGCAGCCCATCAGAATGGATACTACCACACACATCTGGCAGCTTCAGAAATGTGAAGTAACTGTCCAGGTTATGCAGTTAATCCACAGGGGAAGTGCCAAGGCATAGCTCCAAAGCTATTGCTTAGAAGTACATACCTCCTCTAGCTTCGATTCAAATAAACATGTTTACTGAGCTTACCATCACTTTAAGCAACTTTGTGAAGGGTGAGACTTGCCTGAGTGCTTTGCCCTACCGGAACCCTCCTCCCATAGAGGTACATGGGCCCTCAACTAAAACTCTCTCCCCACCCAAGGTAGAGGAAGTAGGTCCAACTGGCAGCCATGTCTTTATCTCTGAGCTTCCCATAGTCTCACACTTATTGGATCTGCATCCCACTCTTGCTGCTAGATACCCATTCAAGCTCAATTATTAATGGGCAAACATGTTTTCATAATAACCTGTCTCCAGGAGCATATTTGCATTTTACCAGAAACCTTTGAGGTCTTCACCCAAATGCGAGGCTAATGGTGGACACTAAAGGTACCAGGTACATTGGAAGATGGGTAGATGTCATTTTCAAATAGTTCTCTTTGGGTGACAACGTTTGCCACCAGCCAGATTATAGTAACATAAAGCTCACATTTTATTGACTGAAAGTTGGTAAGTTCATTCAAAGTGTGGTGAAAATCAAGAAGAAAAAAAAAAAAAAAAAAACAGCTGATCCAAAAAGAAATAATCAGTAACGGAATCATGAAATCCACAATGTCAGAAAGGAATGAACACTTCTTTGCATGAAGAAATAATCTTGGCATGAATATGCCAGATTATTTATAAATAACCAAATAAACGCATATACATATACATCACATATATACAATATAAGCATCTTCTTTTGTCCTGTTCACCTGATTAATTCATAGAACTCAGATTAGCCATTGGTATCCATTCCTTTGTTTTCATCTTTTCACAGCTTAGATACTTTTAGATTAAGTTCTTCCAATATAACATTGTTCTCATTATTGTCTGTTGTTGTAGAAACCAAAGAAAGGAAGAAGGGAAAAAGGAAAGAAGGAAGGAAGGAAAGGAAGGAAGGAAAGAAGGAAGGAAGGAAGGAAGAGAGGGAAGAAGGAAGAGAGGGAGGAAAGGAGTGAGGAGAAGAAATCAAAGGAAAAGAAACATCAAAAATAAATTGTTTAAACAGACCTTCAGAATAAAAATGAAAACTGTAGTTATATTTATTAATTTTCTTTTCTGCCATAATTTACACTGCAGTGTTTTATTATGTTGATTACTAGGAATGAATAAAAAGGCCTCACCAATAATTAATTAATTGTGCAATTAAAGTCACACACCTGAATCTTCCACAAATGTTTAAATAAATCATTTTTAAGAGAATTCGTATGTAGTTGTTGTCCCAGATGTTCCAAAGGCAAACAGATGTGTTAATTAGCATACTTTGGGCTTGAACTATACTTAAGTCTCTTCCTTATAATTTTTCTTTTATTTCCAACTCTAAATTCCTTGGATAAAAAAAGGTCAAAACCTGGCCTGATAGACCGCAATCAATGTCAGAAGAAAGTAAATCCATGTTTTGCGAATCAATAATTTAAATTTAAACTACCAACAAGTTATGTATTATTTGCTCGAATTGGGGGAATCTATCAAAGTAAAAATCAAAATAAAAACACGGAACACACACTTAAAAATACTCAAAAACAACTTCGGCATGTATTATTTCAAGTGGCTCTCACAGTGCCTCTGCGGGGAAAGTGCCATTTAATACGCCCATTTGCAGAGAAGGAATCAGAGACTGAGAGATTGCTTATGTTTTCACAGCAAGTGAGTTACAGAAGCTGGGAATACCAGAACCTAAAATTTCCAAATCGCACGCATGCTATTATTAGGACACAGTCCTTTCTCCCAGGAAGCGAGTATTTCCATAAGTCTGAAAAGAGCTTAAGAAAGAGATGTCAAAGGAAGACAGGAAAGAGCATTCTCACAAAGTGGAAAGAATCTGTAAGAAATTATTTGATGAGCCTATGGAAACCCCGTGAACATGTGTTTGGAGTAACTGGAAAGGATGAAACACCGTGCAGCTCTGAAACAAAGATTTATTTTCTGGCGAAACAAACTGAAACGGCCTCGCTTTAGCACCGTGTGTTTGGTGGCGCGACGGAGGGAGGGAGAGAGGGAGGGAAGGAAGGGCTGGCGGAGGGAGGCCTGTCTGAGGGGCTCTGGAGAGCACCGATGCTCTGGGGAACCACGGAAGACACAAGGGTAGGAGGCCGTTGACGTACAGCCTCACAGAAAGGGCTATTTCCTCCCGATACCATTTCATTAAGAAGAAGAACACTTTGTTATCTGAGCAGAAGTTGCATAACAATGATGAGGCATGAGAAAAGGATCTATAGCAAAGTCCAGGGGCCTCAACGCCATCAGCTCACTTTTTAATTAAGCACACAAGCCCACACCTAGGGCACCTCTAGGAGAAAATGAAGCACACTCCTCGAGAAAAATACATCAAGATGATAGCTAGACATTCTTATACCAGGATCGCAACACAGAAGAGGAGGCTTCAGAGACGGAGAACTCACCCTCCGAGGCGTCCTGGGCACTTCTTCAACACGCCGTGGATCCAGATTCTGAGTCCAAATTTGCTCACACGCATGGAGAAAATATTCAAAGCAGTGACTCCCGCTCTCTTGGGCTTCAAAAGAACAAAGAAACCAGTGGGAAATGCAATACGAAGATCTGGAGAGGGAAAAAACACATTGGAAGGAAGAGTAATTTCAAATACTGATAAATATTCTCAGATATTTCCTACATCCGTATAAGTGTCCATGTAAGTATAAGCCTCCCTGCAAAGAGGGAAAAAAAACGGCCCACTATTACAGATGCAATCATCATTGTTAAAATGCGGAAATCAAGGGGTCCAGTGAGCTGGGCAAAGTCCCAGGGGAATTAAAGGGCCAAGGAAGCACTAGAGAAGTGGACCCAAGTATTCTGATCCTCCTACAAGGGACTAGAGCTGCCATCACAGTGGTCAACCAATAAGAGGAAGTATGGCCCAGAGAGAGGTGGGCCCCACTTGCAGAAATGGAAATTCCAGGTATACCCCAGGCAAGTGGTTGCACTCAACAGAACACAGAGACAGGGCCCGCACAGCCCTGGCATTTTCATTTTCTTTTTTTTTTAACGTTTTTTAATGATTATTTTTGATAGAGACAGAGCATCAGCAGAGCATGGGCAGAGCATGAGCAGAGAGACAGAGACGCAGAATCTGAAGCAGGTTCCAGGCTCTCAGCTGTCAGCACAGAGCCTGACGTGGAGTTCGAACTCACGAGCTATGAACTCATGACCTGAGCCGAAGTCTGCCGCCCAACCGACTGAGCCACCCAGGCGCCCCTGGCATTTTCATTTTCAGTGTGTCGGTCAATTTGTCCTTGGTGAGGTCTTTCAGAAGTCCTGAGCCTATTTATGAATTATTTTAATTAAACTAGCCATTTGCCAATGCCTGTGAACTTCGTTGCCTCGTGGCCACTGCCACCGGCAGGAATATTGTATAAAAGTGCCTCTCACCCCTTTCCCCTGGCAACCTCCGGTTTGCAGGGTATGTAGTAGCGCTTTGGTTTAGAAGCGGCAATTTCCAAATACTCTCATTTTTTGGCAAAATATGAGTAGGCCAACCGTGAGTCCCCGCTTAGAACATTATGAGTCCGTATCGGGCTCCCTTCAGAGAGGATTCATCTTAGAACAATTACGTAAACACCAATAGAGCATGACTTGGAATTCTTTGAGAACATAAGGATAAAGAAAAACAGATAGCTGCAGCAGATTTTGCTACTATGTATAGCCATAATGTTGCTGCTACAGAGTAAGGGAAGTATTTACAGTAAAGACAAGGAGGGGAAGATCTAAGGCATTTGGCAGGCATTGACAACCATTATTTGAAAAAATGAGAAAGCCCTGGAACATTTAAAGAGTATTATAAAGGATTCTGTCAGACTCAAAGGGAGAGAAAACTCCATAGTTGGAGATGTAGTTGAGGCTCTTCAAACCGATTGCGTCAGGGAGAGCCGAGCAGCCTTGGCTCCCCTTCCACCGCTCCCCTTCCTCCTCACCACCCTCTGATGGCTTTCATCAGGCCTTTGGGGACTCATTGGTTACGTGATTTACTCCACCAGCAATATACATGTAGCTCAGGGATCACGTCAAGTGTGGAGTCAATGTGGAAAGGAGAGAGGCAGCTAACTGAGCTGGCAGAACTGAGGGCAGGCTCTCACACAAACTGAACACGGGGAGAGAAGGAGATGACCACTTCCCTCCTGAACCGGGTCTCCCCTTAAGCCGGAGCCGCCTTACCGAACGCATGACCTATGCAATCTTACAAGCACCAAATTCAGAAGGACCCTGGTTTGGTTTAACGCTCTACTGTCACCATCTTGAAATCCTTAGTAAGTTTGGAACACAGGGCCTCCCGCTTTCATTTTGCACTGAGTCCCACAAATGAGGTAGCCTGTCCAGCTCTCTCTCCTACAGAGCAGCATACGGCGTCTGGACCCTACCACCATGTCCAAAGTTTGGGGATTTCTGGCTCCTGACTTATCAGCAGGCTCAAAGAAATATGGAGGAAGTCGAGGTAGATATTTTTATTGACTAACTGAGAAACTTAGTGAAATAGAATATTTTTTCTTCTTGGTAATAACCTGACAAGGATTTATTTTCTATTCTTTACTGGTATTGTATCTTTTTCTAAAAGCCCTTGAGGCTGTGGTTTGACCTGGTGCAATTTAAGAGACAGGACTGTACTCACTAGGCCAACAAGAGGGAAAATGCCCCATCAACTCAACCCAATTCAATATGCATTGACCTCCCCTGGAGGGAAATCTTGGTGAGGCCCTGGGATGATTATTTTAGAAGGGGCATAACTGGTTCACTGAGTTGAAGAAACCCGGCACTGAACTGGCTGGCTACGAGGCAAGGGTGAATGCTTCACGCTGAAGGAAGCATTTGAGAAGCTGGTCTACAGGTACTGAAGGGCAGATCATTTCCGAATTGCTTCAGTTCAGACCCTATTTAATTCAGCTCCTCGCCTCAGCAACCTTCCTCCAGTGTCCTCAAAAAAAAAGAGCACACTGCTTCTGTAGCACAGAAGGTCCATATAAAAAGTATTACATTCCAATAAATAAGTAATATAATTAAGAGTAATCTTTTCCATATCCCAAATTCAACACTAAAATTAAACAAGCCCGCACATATTCCAGAGACAATAACCAAAGGGGAGGGAGTTTGAGGAAACAGATGAAAACAATATAAAGACATGCAAAACTGCTATTAGCTTGGGATAGATAAAAGAATTTCTAAATTATAGCTTTTGGTAATGTTTAAGTTGAGAGTCTAGTAATCTGGGTGCAAATTGTACTTGGGGGTATTTGTTCTTTGTAAAAGAAAGTAGATTAAGAAAAAAGAAATAGAGCTGCTAAGCCCACCACCAGAAAACAAATCTTCAGAGGAGGGCTCCAGCCCTTTGAAACGAAATATAAAACCTATCACCACAAGGCTTCAAAGTTAGGATACGGAGCCAAGCCCGGCCCATCGATTTCTAGAGTTGGAAGTAAACCTAGAAAGCACCCACCTCATGAACCTGTCTTTCCGGTAGGAGAGGTCCCAGGTGGACAGATACCTTCTGCTGCTGTCTTCAATGTACGCAGCAGGTGGAAGGCAGAGGAGAGGCCAATGCACTCAGCAGCACCGTGACCCCTTCCCCAACACGGGCTCTCATCTGACCGACTTACCCAAGATGGCCCAGAGAGGATGGGACTTGCCCAAGACACACAGTTCAGTGGAAGTGGGTGTGGGACTCCCGCTCGGGCCTCTCGCCCCAGCCCAGTCCTCCCTGATGGGGAGGGGGCAGGAGTATACCAGTGCCCCCAGTCCCAGCCAAGCAGGAGCAGGCCACCCATCTCAGCTTCAGCCCAGCACCCTGAGGCCACACTGTGCCGAGGCCTGGGCAGAGCCATCCTTGCTCTATGAAACCACAGGGATCCAGCAGGAAGCTATTCCAGGCAGAGAGGTCCACGAATTACTAAAGACTGTTCTTAGAAATCGCTTCTGCCCATGCTCCTTGGGTCACTGCAGTCGGGGCCTTGAAGATCTCTGAACTGGGCCCGCTGAAGATCACTTCACTCTCCGAACAACTCTCTCTCTCTCTTTCTCTGTGTGTGTGTTTTATGTGACCAGAGTCTTTTTTACTAAGGTACTATTCCATGAAAACGTGATTTTCATCTTATTTTGAAAGCCCCAAATGTTCATGTATCTAGGTTTGTGAGAGCTTCAGGGCTATACACCAGTAGTTCTCAAACTTAAGGGGCCATCAGAATCCCCTGGAGGCTTGGTAAGTAGATTGCTGGGCCCCATTCCCAGAGATTGTGATTTAGTCAGTCTGGGGTGAAGACTGGGAATTTGCATTTTTTTTAATGTTTGGGTTTTTTTTAATTAATTTTTGAGAAAGAGAGAGCAGGGGAGGGGCAGAGACAGGGAGACAGGAGACAAAGAATCCTAAGCAGGTTCCACACTATCGGCACAGAGCCCGACCCAGGGCTCAAACCCATGAACCATGAGATCATGACCTGAGCCAAAATCAAGAGTCAGATGCTGAACCAACTGAGCCACCCAGGAAGCTGGGTATCTGCATTTCTGACAAGTTCCAAGTGCTTCTGATGCCGCAGGCCCAGGGACAGCATTTGGCCTCTGCTATAAACTATGTCTAGGAAATCTCGGCTCCATTAAGCATGCCTTCACAACGCGACAGGGCCTAACACCCCTTCCACAGAGATGTCTCACCTCAGTGCTCTGCTAGAGTTGTCTCCCACATGAAATATTAAGAACAAGCCTTGTTAATACCCTCAGCCGCTGCCTTCCTGTGATACCTCTGCCCAGGCTCATGTTCTCTGCTCTGCAAATGATCTCAACAGGGAACTGGGGGCAGGGCTCCAAAAAGACTCATCCCTTCCTTGTAGCGTGCAAAGTTAAGCTGCTGGGCATGACATGGTGGCTGTATCGACACTGACAAGACGAAGAATGTTGACAGAATAATTCAAGGAGGAAATTTAACGGCACAGGAGGAGAAGGAGATGGTTTTGCCTTGAAATCTCCAGATCCGCTATTTATACGATCTCAAATCTCAGGTTCGAGCCCATGTCCCTTTGACAGATAGGAGGCAGTAAAATGCTTCACCGGAACAGGAAAACAGAAAGCAAAATCCTCTTTAGAAATGATAAAGCTGGTATTCATTAACATTTAAAGAGGCAGTATTTTTTTTATATTCCAATAACTCTTTTATTCTTTTGGGTGAATTTAACAGACAGATTTCCCCTTCCAATTGTGCTTCCTATGAAAATAAGATAATTGATTTCAGAGAAATGTTATTTACAAATTAGGTTATTTTCTCATTTGAATTTTAATTTCTTGCTTAGTTCTGGTCAAAAATCCTATGAGCTATGCATTTTAATTTATAATTAAATAACCAAGTAATAATAGAACATTACTAATAGGCAAGTCTTAAAAAATGACTACTGTAAAAAAAAAATGCATGGGGACGAGTCATTGTGAAGAAAACAGAGAAATACAGGTTAAAGTTGAAATCTGGTTCTTAATTTGCCATTATTACATTCTCAACCCAATTCCAGAATTGCCTAGTTGTGTGCTAGGACCTATGGGAAAACCAATAAATTAATAGACATGAAAGAACTTTGCGAATGTTAAAAAAACTGCATTATTATTTAACAGAAGCATACAATAATGGTGCCGCTCTCAAAATAGTTTGAGTACTCCCAACAGTATTCCCATCTGAGCCAGCCTTCTTGTAACATGAAGGTCTTTTCCACAGCATCATTGACAAGCAGCTTTAGGTGCTATTTAAACCACCTCAGACGCTCAAAACATCTCCAGATAGTCCCCACTGATGGGACACACTGCATAATCCCAACACCTCGTCCAGCAGAAACCCATAGACACATGAACACAGCTTTCATGGCCTCTACCTTGACACCTCAGATGCAGTTTCAACAATTCCAGTTGCATTAGCAGAATCCTCCAGAGCAGAACCAGTGGGAAATTTTATGTATATATATATACCTACACACACACACACACACACACACACAGATCTGAGCACGCATATGCTTAAAAGGAGAGATTGAGAGAAAGATTAATTTCAACGAACTGGTTCACACAGTTGTGGAAGCTGGCGAGGCCCACTGGCAGGCTGGAAATTCAGGTAAGAGTTGATGTTGTTGTCCTGAGGAGAGTTTGTTCTTCGGGAAACCTGTCTTTGCTCTAAATGCCTTCATCTGATTGGATAAGGATCACCCACATTAGGGAGGATAATCCACTTTACTCAGAGTCTATTAATGACATCTAAAATATACCTTCACGGCAATATCTAGACTGGTGTTCTATCAAACGGCTGGGCACCATAGCCTGGCCAGGTTGACACATAAAATGAACGATCACTCAGTCCTTCCCTGCTTTGGTCACACTGATATGTCGATTAGCATTCTGGCCAGTGAATGGGGACAAGGACTTGGTTCTTTGGCTTTATGTTTCTCTGAAGAGATGTAGAGTCACACTGGTTGGCTTGACCAATGAATCCAGGAGGCTTCACTGAACATTTGAGACTAAGTCCACACAAGACCTTCTGCTGTAGAATCACCTGCCTGCAGAGTCTGACTTCTTCCTGCCTGTGCTGAGCTTAGGGGGCAGGCCCCTTCCAGGCTGCGGGCTGTGGTTCTGGAAGCTACACTTGGCACTTGGGTTGGTTGGGTTAAACAGATAGGATTCACCTGTCTGTTTAACCATGGCTCACATTTTCTCTGAAAAAGTTGACATCTGGAATTTTTTTTTTTTTTTTTTTTTTTTGAGAGAGAGAGAGACAGAGTGAGCGGGGAAGAGAGGCAGAGGGAGAGAGAATCTTAAGCAGCCTCTATGCTCAGCACAGAGCCTGAGATGGTGCTCAATCCCATGTCCCTGGGATCATAACCTGAGCTGAAACCAAAGGAGCCCCTCAGGCGCCCCTGACATCTAGGTTTCTATCTGACTTCTTTGCATATTCCTTGGTTGATTCAGAAATCTGAGCAGATGAAGATGTAACTAATTATCACCTCGAAATCCTCAACAGCTTCCCTCTCAGAACGTATTCTAGCTTGTAAATCCAGCTGATTTAAGCACCTTACAATCGGCACTCAGCACAGAGTAAGTGAGGTGCTCCTCTTTTGATCCATGGCCTTCGGAACAGCCCACTCAGTGCTGCCTGTTCCAAGCCGTGTGGCGTCTGGCACCTCGATCAATCCTCCTCAGCCTCTGTCTCCTTGTTCACAAAATAAGGCTATTTTTACCTGCTTCACAGAGATGTTGTAAGGGTTGAGTTAAATGAGGCTATGAATTTAGAGCGTCCAATGAAAAAGCCCAAGAGATAGTAGGTGCTCAATAAATAGTGGCTCATTTTGAGTTACTTTCAGGTAAGTTCTCCTCCCACAACCTGCATTAGTTTATAATGAACTTCTTAGTCCAAAACGCAAAATTTTACACTGACTGGTTTCAGAGCTGAATCATTTCGGGGTGTGACCTATTGAAGAAATCCTACTCAGGTTCAGTAGCCTCTGCTTCTCAGCTCACACCCTTCCTCATTCTTGCAAACCATCACACGTTTATTGTCTGATTTAGGCCTGCTCTAGGTTCTTTAGCGAGTTTTCTACCAGCCATATATCAACCTAATTACAATCTCTAGGTTTATGGTATCCCTCATTATCATACAGGACATCTTGTGAGATGCAGACTTTCCTCATTTACTTGTTTGGTAAACACGTGCTGACCCTGTCACCACATACTAGGCTCTGGATTGAGTGCAGCAATTGCCAGAATGAAAGGTCCAGTCCCTGTCCTCCAAAGCCTCCAGACGAGTGGGCAACAAAAACAGCAAAAGGCAGACACAACTCAGCGCAGCAAGGCCTGCCACGGGGGGCAATGAGGATCAGATGGTACAGAAGGGGGCCATCACGTGTGCCTTAGAGGTTCGTAACAGGCTTCTTAGGAGACAAGAAGCTTCACCTCAGCATATAGGAAACAGAGAAAGCAAAGAAGCATATTAACGTCAGAGAAAATGGCCCATTGAAAGGCAAGGCATGGGGAAAAGAGAAGATGGCCAACGAGAGAAACGTCGAGCTTGTTAGGGCCAGAGCCCAGGGGACCCACGGGGTCAGTGGACCCTAGGAACCCACCACAGTCATGGGTGCCCCGCGAATACTATTATTATTACCCCATATGCAAGGAAGAGCAATTGAAAGATTTTATGTAGAGAAATAACATGATCCAAAAGGCATTTAGAAAGACATGTAGGGCCTTGGCGGGAGGAGAGAAACGTTCCTCTTTAAGAGGCTTTGCAGACCTGTATACGAAGGCACATAATCCAGAAAACAGTCCACTGCGCATTTCTTGGTTGGAGTGCCCGATGTTAAAGATTTCACAACTGATAGGAGAGGTTACAATGCCCTCCCAGGAAAGTAAGTAATCTGAGTCATGCACCTAAGAATTGGGTGGGACATCACACTGCCGCCTGCGCCAGGTCCCTGCTTTGATGCAGGCATGGTACAGCTGGCATCAGGTAGCCGCAGCGGCTGAGGCTTGGGAATGGGAGGGACTGGTCCACGTTAGACAATCGGCAATCGTGGCTAGAATGCCAGTGCGTCAGCTCCTCCCGTTCCTGTGATTCTCTGTCCACCATGGGCTGTCGCCATGGAGGCGGCCACAAGAGGCGGTGAAATGGACAACTGATTTTTCATGTCGAATCTCCCAGGAAAGAAAAAGTATATCCGGGTTCTTTGGGCACAGACACGTCGACAATAATCCTCACACTTTTCTTTTATTCTCCATTTTGAAGTAACAGCCTAATGAGTACTCCATCGCCTGTACTCTTTAACACCAACTACAGATTTGAAGAGGTTTACTTTAAGAAGAGAAGCATTTTAAGAGACCACTCATATTTTCTTACAGATTTCTAAAGTACACTGGGTCTTCTCAAATGCTATGACTCATTCTAGAATGTCAGGAAATACACAGGCTAATTCCCAAAGGAATGAGCCTTGAGCCACTCTGGCCCTAGTTGATTGTAGCATTCTACCTTATAAATGGTAATTCAAGAGACATCGGATCTGGTCAACAGGGGAGGAAGGGAAGCATTCTTGTAAAGAAGGGAAGAAAGAACCTAAGATAAGAATGAATGAAAAGGCTGGGGCACTTGGGCGGCTCAGTCGGTTGAGTGTCCAATTCTTAATTTTGGCTCAGGTCATGATCTCACAATTTCAAGGATTCAAGGCCCCTGTCAGGCTCTGCACACTGACTACACAGAGCCTGCTTGGGATTCTCCCTCTCTCTGCCCCTCCATCACTCGCCTCTCTCAGATTCTCTCAAAATAAATACATAAACTTAAAAAAAATAAAAAAAGAAAGAACAAGTGAAGGACCAAAGCTGGAGAGTTTGACCAAGGTGCTCTCTCATCAGATAAAAAGATGAGACCTTACGTAACAACAGGCAAGTGTTTTGTTTCCCTGTCTGATAATAATCACAGCTCATAATTATGTTCCACTTACCATGTGCAGTCGTTGTTCTTAGAACTTAAGGTGCATTAACTCAGGACTCTCCCAGCAACACATTCAGATGGGTACTATTGTTGTCCCCACCTTCCAGGAGAGAAAACTGAGGCACAAAGAGACCGAGCAAGTCAGCCACCATGATACACCCAGAGACTGAACGTAGGAGGAGTTTGGCTTTTAACCTGACATTAGGAGGAATTGCATTTAGCTGTGTTTTGTTCTTGTTGCCTTCCTAACAGCTGATTTGAACAGGATTGTTAAAATCATGGTTCTGAGTTAGAAACAAATACCTTGTCCTTAGTCTACACCGTGGGGAATGTCCTTCTAAGTTCTTGGTTGTACTTCCTTGTGTCCCGTATTACTTGGAAAAGTGTAATTGTAAGATATGAAATAATTGAACGTAGGGAGTTTGGCTTCTAACCTGACATTAAGAGGAATTGCATTTAGCTGTGTTTTGTTCTTGTCGATTTCCTAACAGCTGATTTGAACAGAATTGTTAAAATCATTTGTTCTGAGTTAGAAACAAATGCCTTGTCCTTAGTCTACACCGGGGGGGAACGTACTTCTAAATTCTTGGTTGTACTTCCTTGTGTCCCGTATTATTTTGAAAAGTGCAATTGTAAGATATAAAATAATTACGAATACTGGCTTATAGATTAAACAATTGCTTAACCTGGCGAAATTCAGATCAATTTAAGGCTGAAGTACCTTCCTTATGAAAATTTTATTTATTTTACATGGAAGAATTTGTTTTTATTCTTGCTGAACTCCAGGACTTAGAAAGAGACATATTTATTTAGTTTGGCCTACATCTAGTATGTGTTGCTTGGTCTATTCTCCAGAGTTTATTGTATCTCTTAATCTTCTACACATGCAACCGAGGACCTCGGTGATGAGGGCATTGGAAAAATCTAAACAAACAATAAATTCTGGCTACAAGGTTCCCTATAAATGGAGCACTTAATAAAATAACGCCTGGGAACGTGATGTTAGATTGATTAGATCTTTATGACGTCACCAAATGATAAATTTCCAGTGCTTGCTGTAACTGGAAATATTTTTCCTTATTGCCTGAAATATTTGTGATCAGGATTTTGTACATGATAAAAACAAAATAATTCCTTCTTTTGGGAAGCAAATGCGATCCAGTACTATGGTCCAAGGGAACCTAGAAGCCATGATCTCTTTCCCCTGAATCCTGGGGCTTCACTTATTACAGTTCTTCTCTTTTCCTTGTAATGTCCGACAACTTAGTCATTCAACAAGCGTTTGTTAAGTACCTACTGTGCTCTAAGGACTGAGAAAAGGATGGTTAGTCCTCAAGAGAAGATGCAGTAACAACAAAGCATCAAAACTAGAAGCCCAGGATGCAATGGAAATGCATACAGAGAATATAAATATCAGGAAAAACACACCAAAATGTCGGAGCTCTTCTCCCTAAGTGGTGGGACTTCAGTTAACTTTTTGCAGCTAAATTCTGTATTTCAAGGTCTTTTCCAAGTTTTATTTAATGACCAAAACTATTTTTATAAAGGGAATTCTAAAAAGAAATACATATTTTCAGTCGATTCCAATGGTACGTTTTAAGATTTTTTTTAATAGATTGAAATAGTTTTCATTTCAAAATAAATTTTCATACTTATTCTGTCACAAGGCATCATTTTTCAGGCTATGGCCATAGGCCCCGTCCGACCTAATGAAGCCGCCATTGGACAAACACCCTTCTGAACTTAAAAACGTCTCAGGCAGCCCTCACCTCCATGTCGCCCCTCTGTGAGATCTCATCTACCTCCTGCCTCCTCTCAACTTCACAAGCAGAAACGGAAGAATATAAGCTAGAGTCACATGGAATTTTAGAGATTCCATACATTTGCCCTCTGATTCCCTCCCCAGAACCTCTGATGTCAACAAAACGACAGATGGATTACATTCATTTGCCTGAGAAAAATCAAAAGCATCGGCAATTATAACAAAATAGAAAATCATGAGTATGTCCAAACAGAGACCAAGATGATTTAGATGGAAGCCAACCTGAAGCAACAACCAGAACCTTTGCAGATGCTCTGCTGTTGGCGTCTGTTTGGTAGAATATTTTTTTCCAATGTGAAGGTAGAAATGATAGTCTTCATTTCTTTGTGGTGCTAAAAATCAATCAAGAATAGTTTTTCCATGGGTTAAATACATTTCCCAGTAATAAAACAATAACACATGCTTGTTAGATTAAAGTCCAGAAAAGGTTTAATGAAGAAAACAAAATCCCACATAATCCAGCTGAGAAATGCCCACTTTTACTGTGAAGTCTCTGTATAGTTGGTTTTATCCTTGTTATACAGTGTATCCTGATCTTGTCACTTAACGGTGTTTTGGAAGCATGTCATTACTTTTTTTTTTTTGATGTTTATTTATTTATTTTGAGAGAGAGAGAGAGAAAGGGAAGGGCAGAGAAGGAAGGAGAGAGAGAATCCCAAGCAGACTCCGCACCGTCACTGCAAAGCCAGAGGCGAGGCTTGAACTCACAAACCATGAAATCATGACCAGAGCCAAAATCAAGAGTCAGATGTTCAACCGACTGAGTCACCCAGGTCCCCCATGTCATTAATTTAAAAAAAAATTTTTTCATGACTATAATATGGATATATTGCTTAGCTATGTTTCTTATTTCTGTATAGATGCCTTCTATTATTTTACTACTATGTTATAATGAATGTTTTACATTAAGAATAACTTATATAAGCATCTAAAGGACTCAATAATTATAAATCAAGATCAAAGAAAATGTTTGAAGACACCAATACATGTTTTTACAGGTTATGAATGACAAATCATCTTTGGTTTCCACCCTTATGGTATTTGTACACAATCAACTAATTTAATTACACCTACATTTGTAAGTACTTCAACCTATTTGTTTTAATACCTTGCTTTATTTCACAAATTCTTTAAGGAACTTAAAGTTTTTGCCTCTTTAATAGAATATGTATTAGCTATATTTGCTGCAAAACAAAGTATCCCCAAACTTAGCTTAGACAAACAGGTATAGCCTCACACAACTTGTGTGGCTCAGGCGTCCAGGTGCAGCCTAGCTGGGCAATTCTGGTTGGAGGTGTCTCACAAGGTTCTAGCCAGGCTATCAACTGGCAGTTAGTCTCTCAAATTCACTTCTAAGCTCACTAAAATGGTAGTTGGGAGACCACAGTTCCTGACTGGCTGTGGAGCGGAGGCCTTGGTTTCTCACCTTCTGGGCCTCTCCTTAGAGGTCCTCACAACATGACAGCCGCTTCCCCCAGAATGAGAGATCCAAAAGAGACACAAAGATAGAAGCTACCCCAAACAGAAGCTACAGTCTTGTGTAACTTAACAATATCATTACTTTTAGTCTATTCTCTCGGTCACACAGACTAATCTCAGTACGATGTGGGAGAGGACCACACAAACACGAAGGTGTGAATACCAAGAGAAGGGGATCATTTGGATTTTATGTTGAAACCAAAAGATCTTGGAGACTGACTACCACACAGAGCAATTTTTGTGAGGACCCAAAATGTGTTAGCAATAATCCTCTGTCAAAAATATCTTCATATTCTCTTAGAAAAGAGTTTACCATTATGTGGCAAATTTGGATATTCGTCTCTCCTACAACTGAGCACCTCCACTCCTCGTTTTGACTTGCTAGAGCCTTTCGGTCTTCCGTGTGTCCACCAGGGCTCATGTAGAAGAATGTTCTGGGCAGTAGCGCCTGTAATAGCAATCGATCGATAACAGTCCAGATGCCCATAACAGAAAAAATAAAATAAAGTAAATGGTGGGGTATCGATCTAATAAAATGCTATACACCATGAAACCGAATGGACTAGAGCTGCCCACATCAGTCCAGGTGCACCTGTTGAAGGCAAAAAGCAAGACATGGACTAGACTATACTACAATCCATTAATATAAAATTCCTGAAAGATAGAAACAAGTAACATATGGTTAAGAGGTACATTTACAAGAACTGAAATGATGAAGTAAAGCAAGTGTATCATGATCTGAAGGTCAGACGAGCAGTAACCTCCTGAGGGGAGGGGCGGGAACGTGCTGAGGAAGCCTTATAGGAATTCTAAGACACTGGCAGTGCTTCAGTTTTTAGTCTGCGGTGCTGAGAATATAGGTGTTCACTCTATTTTTTTTTAATCTGCAGAAATGTTTTTATACCCTTCCATAAGTGTGATATACTTTGCAATAAAGTAAATTTTCAAATCACACCAGATAGTAAAAATATTTCAAGAATACTTTCAACAAGAAAGTAGTAGTTAATGCATACTAAGCACTTACTATGTAACAGGCACTGTGATAAGCCTGTTGTGCGATTTTGTATTCACTTAAAGCTCACAACCAGTGGAGGGTAAACTCTACTCCTTTTTCCCCTCATTTGCCAAATGAGAAGACTTGGAAGTTTTGGAAGCTAACTAGTTGAATTAACTAATTCAACATTTAACTAATGAAAACATTTGCCCAAGGTTACACAACCAGCATGTCATGGAGCTGGGACTCAAACCCAGGCAGGACAATCCCAGAGCCAACCGCGCTGAGGGCTACATTAAAACCAGGCTTTATGGGGCACTGAAATGGCTCATTCGGTTCAGCATCCGGCTCTTGATTTCGACTCAGGTCATGATCTCATGGTTTGTGAGTTCAAGCCCTGGGGCGGGCACTGGGCTGACAGCGTGGAGCCTGCTTGGGATTCTCTTTCTTGCTCTCTCTCTCTCTCTCTCTGCCCCTTCCCTGCTCTCTCTCTCTTTCTCTCTCTCTCTCTCTCTCAAAATAAATAAACATTACAAAAACTTTTTCAAAACTGGGCTTTGCTCCTAGATTTAACTCTGTGTTTAAAATGATGAGATGCACCACTAACTGGCTTAAGTGTTGGAATGACCTCCGAATGGACAGCTCGTCCTTGCTCAGGTGAATGGGCCCTCCCTCACAACCCCTCAAGGCTCTCCCATCTCTCTCCACTGTTCCCTGGTGATGAGACACCCCTCGCCTGCCTACCAGGATCCCAGACGGCTCTCTTGTGAACACCAACCAAGCAACAGGACACGTTTACTGAGCATCTGCCTGAAGTCGCCTATGATAACTCACCTAAGTTCATGGATACATTAACTCATCGGATCCTCACAATCACTCTCTGTGGTAGATATTCCTATGATACCCATTTTACAGCTGAGAAAACAGACTCTGAGACAACGAGAAAATGATTCCCAACAGTTACAATAGCTTATAAGTGGCCGCGCCGGGATTCAAACCCAGGCATTCTGGCTCCAGAGCGATGATCCTTATCACGAACACACTGCGTCCCACGAAATACTAGGCTTTGGGTAAAGGCAGATAAGGAAAAAAAATTGTCTCCTTTTCTAATGAAACGTTGTATCAAATAGAGAGACCTCAGTGATGTTCTCAAGAATTTCCATTATCAGGTTTTCTTAAGGTGTCAGAAAATTGTAACGTGTACTAGCGTATTAGGGAAAAAAAACATGATGGTTTCATCTCGGAGGCGGTAAGAACAATATAATTGCGCCTGAAGTTTTTAATTTAATTTTGTTGCAAGTTCACTGTCTTTAACACATCTTAAGCTAACAAGAGTTAATTCCACTAGTTAGCATCCACAGGCATGTCATTCTCCTTTGCTTTAAGTCCTTTTTTAGGAGTGTAGAATGATAGTTTATATATCGGTCTAAATCTAACCTATATGCAAAGCTCCGGAACAAAAGATATCAAGTTGAAAAAGACAGTGTCTCTGCCCACAGGGGTCCACAACCTAGCGGTAGACAAATAATTACAGTGCATATAATTACCATTCAACACATTAGGTTCTGGAAACAGGGGAATGCGCTCTAGAAGTGACCAACTCCTTTTACGCTGCCCTAAAATATAGGTTGGTTTTGAACTGAGCCATGCAAGGTAAGTGCACTCACTAGGTGGAAAAGGAGGGGAAGGGCGTTCCTCGTAGAGGGCACAGCACGGCAAAAGTCTGGAGGCATAAAAGAATATCATCTGTATAATTTTTTGCTGCCTGAGGGCAAATTGCTTAGGGGGACATGGTGGAAAAGGCCAGTTGGCAGGAGACTATGAGCACCTTTGCCTGGCTCAGGGGTTGGACTTGAGGGTAAGAGGGAGTCTTAAAGATTTTTAAGCAGAAGAGAATCCTGTTTATTATTTTATAATGATAACTGGTGAAGCGAGGAGGCTGGATTACCGAAGGGAGAGCCCGGCTACAGTTCAGTCAAGCAAGACCAAGAGTCTGAACGAGGCTACCTTATAAAATAAGTGGTATTTCCAGCCCCATTTTACAGATGAGAGCACTGAGGCACAGGGGAGTAAAGTAACCTCTCTGGTGCTGCAAAAAGCTGGCAGACAAGAGCCAGGATTCACACCCAGAGAGGGGGAATGTAATACCCCTGTGCCCGTCTCTGCTCTGCTAGGTGGCCATCGAGGGAGGTGAGGTGGGAGAGAGTGGAGGCAGGCAGAAAGCCCTCAGCTTAGACTGCTCAGTGGAGTAGGGCTGCTCCCAGTTAAACAACAGACAAGTCTAGTTTCGGTCGTGTGGCCCAGGACTGTGAGAGTCCTGCCGAGATGCCAGGACTGTCGAAAAGGCCAGGCCCAGGCGTCAGGAGAGGCGTGGGCTGGAGACAATCAACCCAGACACGGAATATCACCACTAAAGAGCCACCATTCCACCCAAACCGTCATCCTGAAGACACAGAACCTGAGCCCCTAAGAAGCAACTCAGAAGAAAACAGCTCTGGGGCCAGCCTCAAATTTTGGGGTAAGATGCATGTGCTGGGATAAATTTCTTCACTTTTCAAACCAGAGATTTGCATTTATAGAGACTGCCAGTACTTCATTTGCCACGCTGTTGTAGGACTAAAAGTAATATGTATCTAAAGCACCCTTGCTTTCCAAAAGCAAGTGCCCAAACAATGGCAGTGTGATGGTTCTGGTCATTCTTACTTAAAGGATTTGTTGAAGATGAGGCTACAGTGTCGAAAATGCTCTGGGCTGCCAGCCCAGTGACTCTCTGGACAATTTTTTCCCATAAAATTCTCTTACCTATATGGAATTTTCCTAATTTTTCCACACCCAAGAAGCTCTTTTGGGGAATCCGAGTTCGCTGTTTTGAAAAATCAGTTCTCTATTAGCCAAAAGAAAAACCTGGAGAAATCAGATAAGGATGACATGTATGTTTATGTGATAAAATAGAAAAATATTGATTGAAAACAAATCGAGATCCACATTTTCCTGGCGTCTTAAATGACGAAGGCAAATTCACGGTCTCTTTCATCGCATGTGAAGGAGAATTAGGATAGGGGAGTCATAGAAAGTATGTCATCAGCCATGGTCACCTTGCTCAGGAGTATTTTTAGTTTAGTTGTTTTTTGAGAGAGAGAGAGAGAGAGCAGGGAGGGGGGGACCAGTGGGGAAGGACAGAGAGAGAGGGGGCAAAGCTGCAAGCCAGATGTGGGGCTCACACGCACGAACCAAGAGATCATAACCTGAGCCGAAGCCAGGCACTTAACCAACTGAGCCACCCAGGCGCCCTTTGCCCGGAATTTTCTATCGTGACAATGTCCGTGTCCACACAGGCCACATTTCCCACGAAGGAGGGTCTTTCAGGAGTCACAGACATTTTTGAGACTGAAAACTCCAACAGAAAAGATTTGGACTTGGGAATAAAGTGGAAGCCTTGAAGGCTGAAGGGTATGTAACCATTTATTTATCACTCTGTCATTTCCAACTTCTTCAGACATGTTTTTCTTTGGGCTTCAATGTGGTGACTAACGACATGGTTATTTAAGTCAAAGACCTCGGGTTTGAAAAACTACAGTAAAGAAGAATTTCTGGTAAAATGACTCCAATTCACATCTCTCTCTCTCTCTCTCTCACACACACACACACACCACAAAGTTCAAAACACGAATACACTTAAGAGGAAGAAAGGACACTGGAAATAAATGAAATTTAGGGTTTAATTTGTTTGATTGCCTCTAAGATAATAAGTTTGGTAAGGATATGAATATAAGCAACGGGGACAAAGTTTAAAAAAAAAAAGTGCCAACCTTTTCCATTAGAAATAAGGAGACATGTTTGGAGACAAAAATCTTTCTTCCTTCCCGACTAAAGATGCTTGGCCTTTTTAGTTCTCTTTTCTGAACACGGCTGTGGGGCATTGGATTCCACTGGTTCTCTCGCCTTCCATGCCCCCGCCCTCACCCAAGCTTATCTGAATATATAAGCCTGCCCTTTGCTCAGATTTATGGGTCGGGCCAGAGCTGTGTGTATTTACAGTGTTCTGACCTGAGGGCCCTGGGCTGAAGGAGGAGAGGAGGAAATCGGGCCCATTCCATAAACAGAGACAGATAGGAGGGGGAGGTAAAAGGCTTTGCTGGCACTTAACGTTTTTAACTATTTGGCCAAGCTTAAGAATTAGCGATTAGATTAGCCAGAAAGACGAGAGATATGGGTGCAGACGCTGGGGGGAGTAAATTGTGTATTTTTGCTTTAGTCTCGTCACTTGGAGGTTCTAGGCTGGGGCGGGGGGCCAGGGGGTGGAAAGGAGTGGGGTTGGATTTAACGTGGACGGTCCGAAAGAAAACTGATACATCGGATACAGAGGGAGCCATAAAATGCTTCGGGAAGACGGAGAGTCTACAAAAAAGAAGACGTAAACAACACTTAATAAGTTGGAAAATTTCTCCAACCACAAGTTGCACTCCTTGTGTGAAGCAAGACTACTTGCATTTTTTAAGCCGTAATTGGTGAGAGATGAAAAGTCTCCCACTCCGTGCTTAAATGAGAACACATTGCCATAGATTACCAAAACCCAATCAGTTTTGAGTTGAAATATTTTTCTCAGGGCCTGGTGGCCACTTGAAAGCAATTCCATTTTCAGACAGGGCTGCCTCCTAAATGGGCCATCCCTGTGCGAAGCCGCCGGCACACACGCCAGTTCAAATGGGAAGTACCGAGCGGCTGAATCTTGAGGGGCCCTTGGCGCCCACAAATTGACCCCTCCCTCCCCAGGGCCGCATCTTTGCGCTCGGGCAGAACGGGAAGGCACAACTTGTGTTCGGCTATTACCAAATACCTTCCTTGCTGAAAACTTGAGTTCACGTGGAAAAGCTGACCTACAGGCCGACTAGACTAGAAATACTAGAGCGTCCTAAATAAAGTTCATATTCATGGGGGGGGGGGGCCCAAGAGCAGAGCGACTGGGACAGAATAGTAAGTGACTCCTCTACAAATCAATTTCCATGGCAATAGAGCAAAGGGCTGTCACATACATGAATCAAGCTGCTGTGCCTGGAGAATTTGTGAAATGTCATCAAATTGTGTCTTTTTGCTCATTTTACTATAAAGCCATCATTTTTCCATGATGTTGCCTATTAAAGCATCTGCAGGAATGATGATACTGTTGGACCGGAATTTTTTGCTTTAACTAAGTTACGCTCTGGGTAATGAAGAGAGTTGTCTTGCAGCCCTCTCTGCATGGGTTTCTGTGACTCGGATTGAGTTATCACTAATAATTGCATGAGAAAACGCGTGTGCTTAGCACTGTGTGTGGCACTTCATAAACGTTCACATTTATGTAGAATACTAACGTATTCTATGATTATTAAAATCACCGGTCAGATATCCAAAGTAAAGTTAATTCTAAAACTGAACTTGGAAAAAAGTCACAGAAAATGCACTTCGGTGCATTTTCCTTTGCACTGATGTTTGGGATTTTATGTTGAAAATGACACATAAGAGTCCAAGCATTGGAGCTAAGGAAGGCATTTGATTATTACTTGGCTAATTATTGATTATTACCTGGGGTGCAACCCGACTGTATAACAGTGAAAACTTGGGCAAAAACAAACAAACAAAAAAGATGAAAGGGGAAGGCGACCCTAACCAGGTTGCATTTCTAAAGTAAAATGAAACATACATAATCGCCTAGGAAACTAATATATTATTGGGATCGTGTCGGAACTTTCCTCTAAAATAATGAAACTTCTGCTTTGTAACTAACGCAGGCTCAAAACAGATGCCACCGCGTGAGGCATACTTAGGAGGAATTCGGGACAATCGCATCACAGCTAAAATCCTTCCCTTGTCATTTCCGTGGAGATCCATTTGCTGGCGAAATAATTTTTTTCTCTAATATGGTGCGGATCACAGCAACAGTGGGTTCAGATGTAACCATTTAGGAGCAGAGGCCCAGCTCGGTATGCCAGAAAAAAAAAAAAAAAACACACACACACACGCACCACAAAGAACATTGAGATGAATGGCTCTATTTTATGAGCCATAAAAGTTTTATTCATCTTGACACTGAAACAGGTTTAGGCAGTGAGTTGACACGCCTTAAATAAATAAGTGGAATTAATTCCCCAGCCCTTGAAACAATAGCAGCACGCCTGTAGGACGGAGAAATGCCCCATTGTTTCCCGTGGCTGCCTGATATTGATATTATTTGTGTTTTTCTGTGCCGCTGCCTCAGGGGCCTGGTTGATCCACTTCAGATTCATCCCCTGTTTTATTAGAGGTTGAAAAAGGTTCAAGACCTGTTTGTACCACAGCTCCCACCGACAGCTAAGGAACCAGTTTGGCGTCTGGTTTGTCTGTTGTTTTACTGCTGACCTTCAAATCAACTTTAACCCCTGACCTCTGGAGGCATCTATCATGACAAGAGGCTGTTTAACACAAATGGTGCCCATTTATAGGGGAAGAGACTCCGAAGATTTCCTTTTTATGAAGAATTTAGTTTTTCACCCCGCTTTTCTCAGTCACCACAGGTGAAATCCCTCTTAGCAGCTGGCTTATGAAATAATGTGGAGGGAGGCCTTAATGAGCAGAACGCACCCTCAGCTGGAGATAAATATATGCAAATGAGATGCACAAACAAAGGAGCCTGGACAGAGAAATATCTGCAATTCCAGCAAAACGCTGCCTGCAGCTCGAAGATGAACAGCTTTGATAAAATGGTAACAAAAAGCACCTTTTTATCCTCCAGCGTGTTTTACATTGCAATAGACCATTGTCATTGCGACCCAGTGGAGCGTGTGGAGGCTTTCTGCACTGTTTCAGAAAACTGTTTAAACATTTGTTTTAAGGCATTCATGAAATATAATCAATGGACTGCTTCTCTGTTGTTGTTGTGATTTTTTTTTTTTTTTTTCCTGAGCGTGTTTTAGATGTTGCTGTAGTTATTTTACCTGTTGGTCTTTTCGGGGCTTAATGTTGCTGTCTTCGCTGTGCTATTTCACTTTTTGGTGACTGTTTCTTCCCCTGGCTAGAATGACTTTTATTTATTTTTTTTCTTTCCCAATGGAAAGAGATCGCAAGTTAATAACTAGTAAGAAGTGGCTTTGAGGAAGGGTTTGAACCATCACGGAGCAGCACCCAAACAACTCGTTTTAATGACGGCAATCAAGTGTGTACAGCTAATTCAGAGGCAGGCATGGAACATGCTGATTTTAATAAGCTTTCAAAAGGCAATCTCTAACTTTTAAAAGTCTCTTTTTAATTTAATCGTCCTTGGTTCATACGATGCCAAAACAAACAAAACCATTAAAATATGTTTTCAATATGTATCCGCAGTGTTATTTGATAGTGTTCTAATTTAGCATTGTGTTGGTAAAATATTGATTTGATGAGCTTTAAAAATGGAAGAGCTAAAATCATCAACCTATTTGGGGGGGAAAAGGACCATTTTTCCTCTAAAAAGGAATTAAGCCCCAGCCCCAAGATCTTGCCAGAGAGAGGCTGGACCATGACACAGAAATTGCTGCGTCTGAGCACACGTATTACGTTCAGGTTAATAATCAAAGCGCTGAAGGCGAGAGAAGGAACACTATACACTTCACATGTGTCAAAAAACGATCGCTCTAAAAGCTCCGCAAGATTTGGTTCTTTCATTTATAATACAATCCTAGCATTCTGCAGTGGAGATGTACGGGGGTCTTTCCATTTCCTTTGCCTAAATTATTTCATCTCGGTCGCTTGCATTGGAGTGGAGACGTTTCTTCTGAGTACTGTGTAGCTTTCACATTTTATGTGCATTTCATCAGGCAAATGTCAAATTTGCTAATAACGAGAAAATCTCCTCATTTTTAATCATGCCACTCCTGTTGCACGGGGGTGGGGGGTGGAGAAGGGGGTGAAGGAGGGAACAAAAATACATTGAGCAGCCTGACCAAAAGAAGAAGGCGAAAATGCTTATTTGGGTTTTAAAATGACACATGCGCGGTGATAGCGAGGTCTGCGCCAGTGCCTCATTAAATTCAGGATTTCAGGAGTTAATAGAAACTTGGTTATATTAGGGATGCTTTCTCAAGCCCAGGTTGGAAGCAGCATAATTATGTTCAACTGCTGTTGTTTGGAAAGGGCGAACAGCATCTTAGGCACAGAACAATGAAATTACAGCTGAGATTTAGGTTAGCAAAAGCCGTCTTCTCCAGGCTTTTATGATTCATTATTTCCCATTAAATACAGTATTAGAAGTGTACACTAGATAGCTCATGGTTGCTGCTCTCGGAGCACATTATCTATATTACACAGGTCTGGGGAGCAGAATTAGAAAACTTTGGGGGAATACGCAATATGTGTTTGCTGATAGAAGTACCATATGGCTCATCTTCTTCAATTGCTTTCATTGCGACTCTGATGCTGGAGAAATTAAAGTTTTATTTGATGTGGCACAGCTTAATGAACTGTCTTCTGTTAGGAAAATTGAATATGTTTCCTGTTATTTGAGCACAGAGCCTCCATGGTTTGGCTGATGAGGGATGCATTATGTATTGTTTATTTAGCATTTTGAAAACAAAAGCAAGATATTGAAGGTGAAATTGATTACTGCTGGATCGCATTATATAATCAAGTTTTCTCCTCTTAAATTTGCCTTTACAATCCTTTTGTAATGTTTTCATGTGAGACTGCTCCATGGTTTTTTGGCTTTTCAAAAATACGCGGGGCTGGGTTTTTATCGAGATACCTTTATTTGTAAACAAGCCACAGGAAACTCAGTGTCGTTCTGTTTGTAAAGTTCCAAGAAGAAGGTTTGGGGATAATGAACATACTCAGTTTGTGTGAATCTAATTGCAAAACTTCCAGTGTGCCCCCAGTCGGTTTAGAGAATCCAACGTTTGCTAGTTGAAAGGGGGATGTCATTTTCTTTTGTTTGAAATAGACCACTTCAGAACATGCTGGGGAGGGGCCATAAGGAAAGGAAGTGTGTTTTAATATTTGGAAATGCAAACCTCAAACTATCGAATTTAAGATTTTTGAGCTAGATGGAGGTAAATGAAAAGACCACATTCAACCTGTGAATTAAAAGAAAAAAGGAAGTGTATACTCCATGAATTGAGATTTTTTTTTTACTAAATAAATCTGATTAAAGAAAACATACAATCAAAAATATACTTACAGGATGAGAAAATTGGGATGTCGATACACGCGAGAGGTCTCCATTCCCTGAAAGAATCTGCAAAGTGACCCATTTAGCATTTCGTTTAATTTCCCCATTTTTGTTTCGGATATGATGGTTTTAGAAATATGAAATCTGAATAATCTGTAAATGATTTCACACTGAACATAAAATCATCTAATCACTGTTTCTTTCTCTCTCATTTTCCAGTGAGAAATAATCCTCCTGTGTGCTGATGACTCAGGCGCAGGAATCCGCAACAAGCAAGGAGGATAAAAAATAGTTAAAATGAATCAACATTTATCTGGAAGATACAGTCCTGACCCTAAGAAAAAAAAAAAAAAAAAAGTCATTTATCTTCTGTGTCCTGTGATGTTTTGAGGATTCTGGCAAATATGGTAGTTAAACAAACTTCTCTCACAATCTAAATACTGTCTGTTCAAGAGAGGCTTCCAATGTTTACAGCTCATAAGTAAAGAAAAAAAAAAACAAAACAAAAAAACAAACCCTGATATTTTACCAAGAGTAGTGCTCTTGAAAATGTCTCTGAACAAAGTGTTTAAGCAAAACTTTGGCCACAGATATTCTCGATTCCTCATTCTTCCTCTGATTTTTTTTTTCAGTGAGGTATTTTCATATTCTATCACTCTTAGTCCTTGTCTTGAAATTAACAAAGCAATTTCAAAAAATTAACACCTGACTGTGACCTGCTCATACAAACTTCCTTCAGAAACAGTTGAGAGGGAAACGTCACATTTCTATGAACCCCAGCGCCTGCCAGGGGCCTCGGAGGAGGAACACCATTATGCATTGTTATCAGCGTGGTGTAATTTGACTGTTGACAAAGTATCTGCGGCAGTGAGAATGAGCGCAGTTAGAAGGGTGGCGGATTGTAATCAAGAAGATGCTTAGCTGTGCAACACTGCATCTTGAGCAGATTTGAATCAACATTGCCTTAAGGGGACACACACACATACCAAAAGAAAAAAAAATCCATTAATTTTTAGAGGAAAATTAGAGTGGCACTTGATGAAGTAAAATTTGACATGCGTTAATTGCGCCGCGGCTCTCCTAATTAGAGATTTTCAAATTCTTTTACTGCTGTCACCGTGATGGCACATTGTCTTGCCGGACACATACCGAAACTGCAGATTCGTTTGATCGGGAAGTTTCGTGGAGGAAGACTGGACTGTGTCCTCTAGCCCTGCTTCCAAAAGGTGGCCAGCTGGAGAGCAAAGAGGGGTTTTCAGCATTACCTTCACCGAAGATAAAAATAGCCTTGTGAAAACAGTTTCATTACAAGACTTAATGTAAAGGAAGTAGGTGCTGATGCGATTTTCTTAAACAGACGGAAATGTTCCTTTGATACTCCTGCCTCTGCTGCGTATGAAATATTTCAGGTGGGAAGAAAAAGCCAGTGAAATGCCGCATTATAGACACGTTCTCATATTTCTACTTATATTCTTCAGACATAAGAGAGGGGATTTTGAAAGGCCGTGTCACGTTTTCCCCAGGTCTGAGGCGGAGGGCAACCGTCTCTCTCGTTCCCCTTCTTATCTTAAAGTAATTATGCTGCTCTTTGGCCCTCAGGATGGCACCAAATATGATCCCGTAATAATTTTGGTTTCCCTTTTTCAACCCCTCTGTCTAGCACTTGAACTTCTCTTAATTCATTAACATATCGAGTTTTTTTTTTCAATTTTCTATTTTCCTGCAATAACAATATTAATGCCGGGGTGAAAGCTTGATTGGAGCTAAATTACTTGTTACCTGCTGGCATTTACTTATATGGCATTGAATTATAAAGCTTTGCTATTGTCATGCCTTGGGCGAATTGTTTATGACACCAGTAATAGGAGTAATTGTTATTGTTGAAATTACCTGTCAGCTACCCATAGCAGTGGCCCTTGTCCCACTGACAAATAGTGACAAGGGAGAGGTATCCTCCATGCGTCCCCCTGATGGCTTCTCCTCTGATAATAAGAAGTGCAGGGCCTCTGATAATTTGCCTGTCACTGTTGAGCGCAGCTCAGAGAGAGTTAGCCAAATTGTTGTCATTCACTTTGACAAAGACAGCAAGACGCTCCTGTGCAAGAGGAGGCAGATTATCAAAATAAATGAAATCGCTTACACCCCCTTTGTTTGTTTGGCTCAAGAAGTGCCTGGCTTTGTACGAGGCGGCGAGATCAGGGTCCGGTTCTGGGGACACCTCTGTTCGTTCTAAGATGAGGATTCCAGGGAAGCAAAGGCCCTTCAGAAGATCCGCTATTTTGCAATTTGCGTTCGCTATTTAGAAATCACTTTCGGATGTAAAGAAAAAGTCCGTAAAATGGTAACAAGAATCCTGTGAACACGTGGTTGAATGCGTTAGTTTAAAGCACGTGTAAAATGCACACCTTTTCTCTCCTGCCTTCCTTTTATCCCTCTTGTTTTGTTTCTGACCCATGCGGGTGTTCGAACTCAGTAAGTGTGCAAAAATGCACAAATTTCCCAGGGGCGATCAAGTTTTCTTGAAAACTGCAGAAATCTGCATCTTTGACTCTTAAAGCCTTTCAAGATTACGCAGTCAAATTTAGGATTATGATTTCGAACGGCTGTTTCCTTTCCATAAATTATCTTTTATTTATGTAATATCTTCATGGGTAAAGAGATAAATGAAACGTAGTTCCAGGTATGAAGCATCAATTATCACAGGCTAACAGAGGAAGCAAAATGACTCTGTTATTGCCAGAGCTCCAGTACAAATATTTGCATTTTAAAACCCCTTGGTCGCAGCCTGTGAACCTGTCACGGAGAAGAGCAGGGGACAGGAGAGTGGGGGATGGGGTCTGGGACTGTCCACATCTGAAGGAGAAGGACTTTAAAGTAATTAAACCTTTGCTCTTCGAAAAACCAAAATCATTCTCACCATTCCACAAAAAGCATCATTTCACGCTAGGAAAATTCTTATTTTTAAGGGGCCTGTGAGGTTATTCCTCATAGATCTTCTTGACAAATACTTGCTGTTATAAGACATTGAAAGGAAAAGAAAAGAAATAACTAGGATAAATGTAAAATATTGGCTCCTTATAGGATAGCAATCATCTGTTTATTGGTCTCTACCAGACAAGTAATGACCAAGCCCAGCGTTAAGTGCCAGCAACATCGCCTTGGGCGCCTCCCCTCCTAACACCGGCCATCATCTGATTAGAGAACCTCAAAGAAGTCACTATTGCATAATTTTCTGGGTCTTAACAGTGCAGGTTGGCTGGCAGGAAAACTACCTAGGAGGGTTGATAAAGCAACAGGGAAACATGATTTTATTTACTCCACTTACACCGTGCTCTCTGAAAAAGTCTCAGCGTATCTGAGAGGCTGCTGGTGGCTGCACAAGGCACCTAAAATTGGTTCTAATAGGAATTGTGGGAGAGGTGGGGGAGGCAGCAGGGCGGCGGGGGTGGGGGGGGGAGCGGGGGGGCGGGGCGGGTGAGACAGGAAAAGTAAAATTATCTAGCCCTTAAAGCTTTCCATGAGCTGCACCTAGAAGTAATTAACAACGTTGTTATGGGCATCTAGACCTTTTCTTAGGTGTTCGGTATTTAAAGCAGGTAAGTAAGTTTTTAGCAGTGCTAAAATCATATACGCAATAACATGATGATGGGAATAGAATGAGTTTTTAATTCTTAATAATAATGTAGTCGACTAAAGGCAACCACTCACTGGTGAACCATGTTGAATGTCCCTGATTAACAAGTGGAAGGGAGTGACATAATTAAGAGGTTATCGGTAGTAATAAAAACGCTCAAACCTGTCTTGGAACGTGATCCCTTTAACAGATAATTTTTAAGAATGTAGCATGTCCTTGCTTTCTCTGTCGAGACACACGTTAGTGGTCCCAGGAGGGAAAATAAACATACGTTTTTAAATGAAGATATTTAAAATGTACCCCATATTTCAGCGTGTTGCTGTAACCTGGTCTTTTTTATGTCCCTCCTATAAAACCTAAATTAAGCCTCTTAGGAGTGGTTTTGCTGTAGGCTTCGTCTAAAAACACAATACATTTTAAATGGTTCCAGTACTCGAGTGCACTTTAACATGGGATCACTAACGTGCATGCTCTTCCCCCCTCTTCCGAGCAGCATGAGCCTTCTTTAAAATTTAGCTTCATTTGAAATGTAAACTTTTAACAAATAGTAATTGCTCCTGTAGCTCTATTGATAAAGTGACTGGCAGCGAATCTTTTTTTTTTTTTTTTCTCTTTCTCTCCCTGTCTCTCTCTCTCTCTCTCTCTCTCTCTCTCTCTCTCTCTCTCTCTGGTAACATTTTGAAACACCCATCAGTGTCAAAGGAAACTGCACACGTCTCCTTTGCTGCTCTAAATAAGGCTCAGCAATGTTAAGAAAAATGTCAGAAAAAGCTCAGTGGATTAAAGTAACATTTCTGCACCATGTCACAGAGCATGCATGGCAGGGCAGACCGGTCTGCATAATTCCGAAAGATATCTTGGGCAAAATGCTCACTCTATAAACCAAATGAAATTTTATTTGGAAAGATTTAAGATTGTGTTTGATAACATACAACATTCGGTTGTTTTTCTAAATCCTGTTATTCCTTAATATGCCTTTGGTATGTAGTTTTGAGGTCAGAGCAATAATACACTCCTCCCTTTGTAACGTGTTTCTCCACCCGCGTGCGGCGTTAAAATACATTTCGGACTCTTCAAAGCATTTTTCTTTTCTTTCTAGAATTCCTAAGATGTTCATTCAGCGAAAGCAGTAAAAATGCTGGATTTTGCGCATGCAAATTTATTGAGCTAATCAGTCCTTTTTCATCTTAAATAACATTTGTATCTGGCTTTGGCGATTCTGAGAACAGTTCATCTATAGATATAAAAAATAGAGAAAGACCATTTACACTTCATTCATGTATGAAAAATAAATTACTGGTTTGAGATTTTTTTTAGTTTTGTTCTATTTTTCTAAAGAATCTTCAATAAATGCAAAAGAGCATAACAGTAGTAATGTATCTCATAGCATCCTAAGTCCGTAATTAAAACTTAACAGTTAAAAAAGAAAATAAGGCACAGATTCATCACTGGGTACCAACAGGCATGGCGAGATTAGTTTTACAGAAACAAGGTAAATCTCAGCTGATTTTAAGTATAAACTTTTTCAAAACAGCTTAAAAATGAATTTAGACAAATTCGTCTCTTAACCTTTAAAGATTTCCTGCCTGTTTCTGTATGTCCTTTATTACATTAATTTTTTATTTAAATTACACCATTAACTGGATATGAATTTATCAAGAATACATGTATTGATTTATAAAACAGTACCATTAATTATTATAATAGCTAGATGTAGCTGATATTACAAAGCCATTTAAAGGTTTTTAATATAACTTGGACATACATAGATAGATAGACATTATGGACAAGACTACAATTTAAACTGGCTACTAGCAGTTAATGAAATCCTTGATTTATCTTCTAGTTTAGAGATTGATTATATTGTTGCTTTGTAAAACTATTTATATTATGCCATTTTTCAAAGGATGTCTCAATAAAAAAGCTAAATAAAATATTCAGTCAATTCCCAAAGCAGATTTTGTTTTCTATATTTTAAACGCTAGTGAAAATAATTGATTGTGTGTGTTCCAAGCTTTGTCATTTCCATTCCAGAGGTGGCTTGCCTGATGGGAGCCTCGTTTGCAATGCACACTTTCGCACACTCTTGATCCTTGCAGAAACAAACCCCTTCTCTTTATTTCATTACCAATGTCGTTCCCCGCCCCCTCCCCCAAGCAAACCCATGTATATTTCACAAAACCCACGCATCAGGACACATAAGTCTTTTTGGCATCTTTTATGTTATGCATTTTTTTTTTCTTAAGGTTGTGGAAAATTGGGACTTACCCCAAAGCCGCCAAGCAGGCAATCACGAAGAGTATTTGGGTAAGAATGCAATCTGAAGAGAAAAAAAAGAAAAATGAGGAAGAATATAAGCAAATCACTGTAACACTTTCAAATTACTTTTCAAATGATAATTAGCCAACGACTAGATTGAAAGTTAAATTCTTTTCACATTGTACTTGGTTTGGGTCTCCTGGTCTCTTTATTTATATCACTTTTCCTTGCCTGGCAACATATGTTACCGATTTCTTATAGTATTTTCACTGTTAGCAGACAAATCTAAAGGCTAGCTGAGAAGGCTAGCTTCATCTGATGACTTTCACAACAACTGCAGGGCATCCTTGAGGGTGAGCCAATAGGCTCTTTTGAAGCTATAATACTATTAACCATTTTGATGCCGAAATATTCCTTCTGGCTAAAGTTGTCTCTCTTTTTTGTAGGTGCTCTGGGTTTTGCATATACAAAAGTTTAATGTAAATGATTTGTTTAGTAAATATTTCACTAGCCTTCTCAGCACTTTCTTCCATGTGTCCTAAGTGGTATAAAAGCCACAAGAATGCTTTGGTTTCTTTATTTTGCCTTTCTTTTATAGGACACCGAAATCTGGACACACGTTTATAAGTAAACAGCTATCAAGCATCAACTTAAGTTGTCACTTCCCCTCCCCCCACACCATTAATTTTCTGCTCTGCTACTAAAAGAAACAAATATCCTTTAGAGTTTCAAGGATCACACCTCTGATATATGTACAGCCCAGAAACGTAAAGTTCAAGCTAGAGAGATACCTTTTGGCTAAGAATCTGAAATTACTTTCCAAGTTAAAGGTGCCGTTCGTTAAGGCCATTTTAATGGCTACATGGTACTAGCCGAAGGTTTATGCCTTTTAATATGTACACATGAAAATGTCAGTTTTAGAATTGTATTTGTTGACTAAAGCTATTCATTTTAAAGTTGCCAAATAACAAACTTCTATCTTTGATCACCTGTAATTTACTTCAGCCCAAATTATCTAGTTACTTGAATTTAAAATCTTGACACACAATCTCTTCCTCCGCTTAAATGTCCCATGTGGTGTTCATTTCTAACTTCAGGTACATTTTATAGAATTTCTTCTGAGCACGCATGGCTTAATATTTTAGCAATTAAATCTCAAATTTTGGAAGCCAGCGTTCCTGGTTTACAAGGTTCGGCTCAGCCACTAAAATTTAATATAATTTCGATATTAGAATTCAGCCAGCAAAGCCGAGATTATTCATGGCCGCACTTAGGGGTCTCACTATGCAGAAAGTGAATTTTGCGGAACTGGAATGCACCCTTCACCTCTGAGATGCAGAAGGTGCCTAGGAGATACTGTGTGTCCAAATACACCTAGCACGGTAGACGGTCTGCAACCCATAGCCGTAGCTTTCCAACATGTTTCAGAAAACACCACCAACTTGGTTTTAAGACATTTGCACATAGAATTTGCCTTCGGAACAGGTGGTGAAATAACGACCATCCATCTCCCCATTCATCTACTTCTATTTTTTCTTTATTAAAAGTTTGCAGACCTTCATCATTTACATTTCAGTACACCTGCCATAAATTTTATTTTAGTATTAACTATAATTATCCCAGCACAATAAGTACATTTTATATTTATTCATATATAGATACGCAGTTTCGTCTTAGTCTAATGTCAGTTCATCTTTTAGTGAGTTTATTGTTAACACCTGTTGTCCGATAGGTATTAACAGATATTCACTGTATTTATTTCTCTTTTGTCCCCAGGAGGCATCTTCCGGTGACTATAGGTAATTTTAAGTCAGAAGCAATTATGATCAAAAGGACTTGAGCTTCAGAGAATGAGGCCAACTTTCTGAAAGCATAAATGCACAGCAATTCTGAAAGCAGTCGTGTCTTGGGTTATGGGCACCCAAGTGACTCCGTGCTAGCCCTGTCATTCCATGAATGACCCTATCCTACAGGCACTGATTAGGACAAGTTCATTTTAAATATTAATTTTCTCAGAAAAAAAAAATGAATGGAGACAATGCCGTAGAAGGCCCTGGAGTTTTCTTCTTCAAAAAAGTATATTGAATGAAAATTGGATCTCCAGCCGAATTTTATCCCCATGTTTAGAAGCATGCCGACCGTGAGCGTAGTGATCGAAGCTCCTTGATGCTTGTTTCTCTTCTAGACTAGGTCCTCCACTCCACGACACAGGGGTCCTTAGTTGAGGACATGGGCCCAGACTCTCTCTTCTCTGCTTCTCTTCATCTGCCCCGTCCGCCCACCACATCCCCTCTCCCTCCGCCACCTTAAAACAGGTGCTTTTTAAAAACCTGAATTAAAAGATACAGGTTCCTCTGGCTTCCTGACTGGGGCTCCGTCATTATCATGCTGTAATATATCTAAATGGCCCCTTCCAGCAACCGGCCCGAGGCTAAGCTGGGATCCCCACTTCCCTGTTGTTCTCTCACCTCTACCCCGACCCCCAAGGGCCACCCCCCTGCTTTCTGTTTTGTCCATCACCTCGGTTCTTTTCCCCTGTTTCTGACCTGCACTTTTTCTGGATCAGACACAGGCAGGTTGAGAGGTAATGAGAACCAGATGGACATAGCGCAGAAATTGCCCAAATGGGTATGAGAATGTGGGGAGCTGTCAGGCATGGAGAGAAGCTGGAATTTTTCAGCAATAAAATGGGATTTATCGCCACTCTACCGCAGTCATTGCCGACAACCGTTTACCTTGACAGAAACCCCATTCCAATAGGCCACGCCGATGCAGATTCTTTTTTCCCAAAGAGTGATGATTGGTATTTGTTCTAAGGCTCAAATGGCCTGCACTAAAGGTGAAGCATTAGGCCAAAGTCCTGTATTCCCCACTGAGGCAAATGAACCTGCTGAAATAAGTTCCTTCCACAATGGCTGTGTAATTGAAACCAGAAAGTGAGAGAATTTGATAAATTGCTTGACCCTGAAGGAATGTTAAGGTCATAAATTTTCATTGCATTTTTTCTCTCCCTTTTTTTTTTATTTTTATATATTGATTATATTTAGTATTTGCTTCAAAATTCAACAAGCTTACAGATCATCAGTTGTGGCCCCAGGGGAGAGCACAGTAAATCATCGATGAAGAGGGCAGGGGCCGTTCTCCCGTCATCTTCCAAAGAGGACTGTCGGCTCCTCAGCATTCCAAGGACGGCCATGGAGGTGTCTTGCATCTCAGAATGATTCCAAGTTTGCACGCAATTTGTCCTGGCACGGACAAAGTCGAACCCACAGGAAAGATTTTTCTCAGAGGGTGCTGCCCCACTTCCATCGTTTAAGAATGATGAGCTGTTAAGAGGCCGGCAATCCATTTGCGGCGATCACACCCACATACCTTTTTCCCCTGGAACCTAAAAGTAAGAACAATTGTATGTTAGCTAAAAAAGGCGATCCTCCTTTTTAGGTAAATTGAAAGTGTGCCTGCGTGTGTGTGTGTGTGTGTGTGTGTGTGTGTGTGTGCTCGAAATCACCGGCGCTTCTGAATGCTGCTTTTGGCAAGTCCGCGTTAAGATCCTTCAAACTTACTTTTTAAAAATCTGGATTATCTTGCAATGTGGAAATAAAACATAGGTCATAAAAACAGCCCGAACCCCATATTACATAACGTAAAAACGGACTGAAATACTAAAGTCATCACGTAGTACCGAATTCCTACACATCTTGCTTGAGGCTTGACCTGTTTTTCTAAAAAGTGGGTAAACGAGGCTTGTCAGCATTCTAATTTAGTTGTATTTTCTCCCGATTGCTTGTAGCGATATATTATGAAGAGTGAGTTTGCCACTCTACCAGGTGAAATGATTTCTTGAGAGCCAAAACGCCTTATCCTTGAGAATTTTCAAGAATAACCTATCTCCTTTGTGTTTGTGTGCTTGGCTTGTTCTCGCTGTTAAATAAATAAAATCAGAAGTATTTGATCACTAACGCATAACTTTTCTGTTCAGATTTTTCAGAATTCGAGAGACCCAAACTGGGATGCCGCGCGGAATTTCTGAGTGACCACTGGGACACTTTCTCTAACTTAGGAAACATTCGCGCTGATTTATTTTCAACTACTAATGATCGGTTTACAGATCGAAACCAACACTAGCTCTAGGATGTGTAAGTATTAAATAAGCACATGTACTTTTCTTTAAAACCAGCTAAACTGTAAGAGAGAATTTACGTCGCCTTCCATAAAGTATTATCAAGAGGAGTGAGGCTAAATAATTTCCAGTCCTATCTCCTACTTTCTTTTTTCAAAAGTAATCAATGACAATATTTATTTAGAGTATTTCGATCTCAAAAAAATGGTTTTGGTCAAGTAAAGGAATGGGAAGGAGAGTCCATAAAAGAAATCAATTCAAATCCTTGTTATTCCAAAATATAAAAGTCAGAGAATTTGTGAGTGATACGAATTAATAAGGAGTAAGTAGTACCGGGGCCGGTGAAAATCTTAGAATCTGGCTCCAAAGTACAGGGAAGAAGATAATTTTCATATGTTAGTGCTTATGTGTATGTAAATATTCTAATAGGACTTCAGCAAGGATGTCTTCATCTTATAGAGGGGCGCTCATGATGGACACAAGAACTACTTTTAATCTAGTGGCTTTGTCCGTGTGAATAACGTGTCTTCCTTCCTCTGCACTTAAAAATTGGGTCGCAAGGCTGTTTCAGAAACACAAAAAACAGGTAAACATATGCATATGTATGTCTACATACATACATGTAAGTATAAATAAAATATGAAGAGAAAATGGCTTCAATCACTAATATTTTTGCAAACTAATGTTCAGCTGATGCACCTCAATTTTATATTGCATCACATTAGTGTCATAATGGTAATGACTAGCCTTTATTCACTAACAGTTTGAGTCAGCACTTTGAGACATTTTCAAATTAGGTCATACTGCACATTCGTGGCTGATACAAAGGTTGATTAAGAGAGCTGCACAATTTTAAAGTGATGTGGTGTGAGTTGAATTAAGTTCTCTCTGATAGTTACGGGAAATGTGAGCCACCATAACCAAGCAGAAATAATGTATGGGCTATAGGGGGAGAATATATTTCCACAGAGTGCTTGAAGTCATACTCATTTACAATTTCACAAAGTCCTCTGTCTGTTATGGAAGAATTCTATCATGGGGCCTAGAAACGAGCCATGAATTACAATAAGGACACTGGAGGCCTGGTCCTCCGTCCCGTTGCGGTGAAAGTCAGGTTTTGCCTTTATGTCCCTTTTGATCGTCTCAATAAAGAGCTTTCTTTTCCCCCTTCTAGACACTGACCACTGCTTTTCTGAAGTCTAAATGATCCTGTGTCACAACCAAACCATTTGCCCATAACGTGATAATGCTAAAGTCTGGCCACATTGCTATGCAAGCTGGACCTGAGAGAGAAAAAAAGAAAGGAACTGAAAAGGTCGATTTAAAGGGATATTATCAGGACAGACCCACGACCTCACCTAAAACGTGTAGGCACAGGACTGGCTTTAAATCACCCAGCACTGCCAGTAAATTGTAAAAAATGGCTTCTGAAAGGCAGAGAGCCTTTTCATGGGGTTTAAGAGGAACCAAACTAAAAGCTCAAATTCTTACTCGTTGGTTTGCTCAACCAGGGCAAAAATAGCTGTTACTCACTCCAGATTGCCCTCTCTGTAGCAAAAGGAGCCAGAGAATACTTTCCAGATAAATACGTATATATTTTTTTTTACTGTGCAAGAGGCCCTAGAAGTCAAGGAACCTGGAGAAAAACTGAAACAGTGTAACCGTGTATGAACCGAAAGCAAAGATCTTTCCTTGGCTTAGCGGCTTCGGTCGCCAGGACACCAAAGGAGTTCCCCGTATTTTCTCTTGCACGTACCCCTGGCTTTCTTTGCATTGGCATCCTGAGACATGGTGTGATCAAACCACATTGTGTTTCTCTTTTCTTGGTGATTTTTCAAATTGCAACTTCCCACGCAGACCTTTCTGTACTCCTGGATTCTGTCCCTGTCGGGAGGGACCTACAGGATGTGCTGCCCTGCCCCCTGCAGACCCCTTGCCTCCAGTTTCTTCTCAGTTTTTTTTTGAAATTCCATCTGAGCTTTTCGCAGAAGTTTGAACTGAACTTGTTTTCTCGGGGAGAAGACATAGGCGGAGTAAGAGGACAGGGCCCCGCTAAAAAAAAAAAAAAAAAAAGGTATATATAATTTAAAAATAAATAAATAAATGCACCTAATTAGGAACACGAGGTCGTAATAGCCACAATCATTCTCAATATTTATAAATATGTTTATATTCCAGGCTCCTTAAGATTTTCACAATAATAAAAGGCAAGCAGTCTTCAAATCTTGGGAGGGATATACACAAGAATTCTTTGAAAGGAAGAGAGGGAAGGAAAGGAGGAGGAAAAACACAGAGAAGGAAGGAGGAGAAAGAAAGACGGATTTCAGTTCTTTCACTCTGTCCTGGCAAGGACCTGCTGCCAAGGTGTCCAGACCTGTTCACTGGTTTCTGTCCTTCAGCTGTGAAAGTTACAACCCATTCCAGCGATAGGCAGGGACCCACCCTGCCTTCAATTCTGCTGTCGTGAATTTCTTGTCTTTTAAATGTTTATTTATTTAGTTTGAAAGACAGAGAGAGAGCAGGGGGAGGGCAGAGAGAGGGGGCGAGAGAGAGAATCCCAAACAGGCTCCACGCTCTCAGCACAGAGCTTGATCCCATGAACCACCATGAGATTATGACCTGGACCAAAATCAAGAGTGGGACACCCAACGGACTGAGCCACCTGGCACCCCATGAATTTCCGGTTACTGCCCATAACCAATACTTCTAATAAGCTGTCACGTAAATTTGGATAACTCCTTGTTCTTGCTAAACTACAGAGGTTGCTCTGCCCAGACCTGATGATTTATCACAAAAGTAGAAGTCATGGAACGTACTGTGACCCAGCTTAAAACACAAATATCCTGGGGTGCCCGGGTGGCTCAGTCAGTTGAGTGGCCGGCTTCAACTCAGGTCATGGTCTCACGGTCTGTGAGTTCGAACCCTGCGTCGGGCTCTGCGCTGACAGCTCAGAGCCTGGAGCCTGCTTCTGATTCTATGTCTCCCTCTCTCTCTGCCCTTCCCCTGCTCACGCTCTGTCTCTATGTCTCTCAAAAATAAATAAACGTTAAAAAAAATTAAAGGAAAAAAAACACGAATATCCCTAGGTTCATAGTTTGCCAATTAATACCCGAAGCGAGGGTAGCACTATGTCTCAAGCACATACACTTTTGTTTTGAACACACCCCTGGTATGTGCAATCACTTAACTTACATTTTCAAAAGGTCACTTGTGATATTCGCTAGAGGCGCCTATATATTTTACTTATTTTGAAGTAGGCTAATTTGCCTCTCTAGGGAGACACACCTTTCCAGCCACCGGGACAACAGAAATCTGAATCAGGCATAATATCGCAATGAATAGATAAAAGTAGTTTTGTCATTTTGTTAAGCAATTAAGGGACTACTTGAGTTTCTCCAACAGTTTAATTTAGCACACAAGAATAGCATCTAGCGAGCTATGTTTATTAATAGTGGGTTTTTTATTATTATTTTCCAGAACAGATACAGTAACATTACAGGGGTTCAATATGACTTTTGATGATCTGGCATGCGGTGATTAAATAAGGTTAACCCTCATTTTATATGCTAATAGGATATTTATAATCTCCACAGCATATCCAATTTAACGATTTTATTCTCTGTTGTTCAGAAAGTATTTCTTATTAGTGAAAGAGAATACCCTTACATTCACCACAGATGCTAGTTAATTGGGCTTGAGTGCATTGTGTATAATTAGTCCACTTCTCTAATATTTCATCTATAATTACACAATGAACAATGTGCTTAAATTTCATAAAATTAGTGGGTTCAAAAGAAAGACTTCAAAAAAAAATGAGCATTCCATTTTCAAGCTTTCCCAAGCCTTACCGGGAGCCCGATGAAAATATGGCTCGGGCCAGCGTGAATTCCGTGAATGGTGAATGGATGCCCAAAGGATCTGAAGTTAAAAGCAAAAATAATGGTCTCCCCTAGTTCCACTTATCCGCACCCCACCAATGACAATGTTAGTGGCAAAACTGTTTGGTCCAGGCCCAGCTGTCACTGGAGAAACAGAATTAAAATCCCTATGTACTATATTCCCAAGGTCCCTGCAAATGTCTGTCTTCAAGAAGGTGTTTTGAATGTCAAGTCTCTTGGGTCTGGGGTCTGGGTATTTTTCTCCCCCAGCATTTAGGACTCTCTTGGGCAAACTCATTTCCGATAGCAGCCTATGAAGTTTATCATGGAAACCAACTTTTAGTTCTATTAAGAGAGTGACCAAATAGAGAAAGAGGGGGAAGAAAAGAGCAAGAGAATCTGGTTTATGATTTTGAGCTTTTCTTCATTGACTGAAGGAAGTTAGTGGAGCCTGGGAGTGTGCATGTGTGTATTGCCCAGTTTAGTTCGAATGAGACTATTTTTACACTGGAAGGGTACTTAACTTGCAGAATAATAAAAAAAAAAATTCAAGGACAAATGAAAAATGTATTATAGGGGTTAAGAGACTTTTTCTAGGGCTATAGGTAGCCTTCATTTTCAGCGCTATCCGGCTCAGGGGAGTCAGCCAAGGTCAACAACGGGTCCACGTTTCCCTTCAATGTGCCTTCTCTTGTACCCCTAAAATATCCATCTTATAAGGTTCTTGGAGGTTCTTAGTTCCTCGTTTTGCTTCCAACAGGTTTGTTCCACTTCTACCAATGAGAGTGACAATTGCCAAAGTGCTCACTGGGACCTGGCAGACTACCCATTGGTCAACAGAGAAATAAACACCCTCCAAAGACTTCAAACAGAATCCCTTAACTTTTGAACCCAGAACCTATAAGTAAAAAAGAAGTTGGTTGTTATATTAGTCAGGATCTACTCAGGAAGATAGAATCGCCACCAGAGAGTTCGACAGAGGGATTTAAACCAGGGAACTAGTTACAAAGGTGTTGAACGAACTGAAAAGTCAATGGAAACCACCAAGAGTTTGGTAAGAGCAGGAATCCGCTGCCATGCCTAGATGGAAGGGACCGAAAGAAGGGGACAGGTTCCGGAAACTCGGAGGAGATGCGGCTATTGCCAGAACCACCTCCGAAGCACATGGGGGCAGGGGGTGGACGATTCCAGCCTCTCCCATCCACCCTACTCAGAGACTCCTTTTGCAGAACCTCTGTAGAAGCCAGATGGCATTTTACTTACAGGGCTGAGCCCCCTAGACTATGAAAGCGCAAGGAAAGAGCAGGAATGGGTCTAAGAGCAAATAGATATACGCCCCAAAGCATGGTTCCTTCTCAACAAGACTTTTGTGTGAAGATAAAATTCCAAGTGAATCCCTGTGTGACTACCGTAGAAGGAAATTGATATTTATTTTGTTTTCGAATTCCTAATGTGCTATATGCAGGAGTGCCAAGTAGGAAAACAGCTATCATATTGAGGTTAAACATTGAGCAACTCAATATATTTCAGCTGCGTGGATTAAAAGGAGATACAGGTGCTTACAAAGTTGAGGGCACTGTCAATCCCGAACCCCTGAAGTTGTTTGTCAGGGTTATTTCTACCCCCGTCTATGTCATTTTCTACCCCAGTGCGGCCTACCGGTGGCAGAATGAGGTGCAAACAGAAGGTCTATCTTGACTTCAAGTTTTCTGGTCTCATAGGTTTAGTACTACCCGGGCTTTGCTTGAACAAAGATGGAAGGTTTTGTCCGGGATGCTTTGCCGTACCCCAGCTGAGTAGCCACAGATGGTCTATGTTCCGTGCTCCTTCACTGCACTGTTGCCCCGTGGTCAGATCAACTATTGAAAAGCTATGGTTTCTATTGCCCTCATAACCCTTTATTCTTCCCGGACACCTGCTAATACTAACAGGGTTTGTTGTCCAGGCTCAGGGACAGTGTCACCTTGAAACCTAGACGCAAGTGCACTTCCAAGGTTTAACATCTTTTCTCCCTGCTCCTCTATTTTCAGCCATATCACTTGTCCATTACAATGCACGCTGTAGTTAAAAGAGATTTGCATTTGGTACCGCAAAATGAAGATTTCGTAAGTTGACTTTTTTTTCCCTCCTGACCAGAATCCATATTATTTGAAAAGAGAAAGGCCAAAGGGAAATTATTGCTATTTTAGACAGCAGCATAAATTTTCTTCCTATTTTTAACCTAGCTTTTAATTTAATAAGTTTTATGACCCTTATATTAAGTACATATGTTTTACAAGGCATTGTGTCCCTGAGTCGCCCTGAATTTGCTCTACTGTACCAGAGTTAAAGGAATGGATACCATGTTTCTGATTTTAGTTCGCCCTGCACTTGATCCTTGTAATATGCCTGGTAAACCTCGTAAAAACAGAGAATCACAACGCAGCTCAAAGGCCATCGAAAGGCTAGCATATATTGTTTTAAACGAAGTGAATGAATATGCATCCCCCTGAAGTATTTTAAATTTCGAATTTCTCTCCTACTGGTGTTTGTAATAAATAATTAAGGACATGCAAAAGCAGTGGAAATGGTCTCTCTCCTTCAGTACTAGCAACTAAGCATACAAACACCTTTATGTATTTATTCCATCGGCCAATGCGCAGACATCATTCCTTCAAATTAACGTTTCAAAATTGAAAACAGCCAGATTTGGTGACATGAAGTGATATTAACTTCCTTCTGCAGGAAGTTCCAGCATCATGTCTTCGTGATCATTTGAAAATGAGTTTGGTATTATTTAAACATAAAGAGGGTCTCTCACCCATCCTAAGAGAAAGACGATCTGAATAATAATTCTATGGCTACAGAAGAAGAAATTTTTGAGTTCATACCAGAATGGAGAAAATCACCTACAGTGTTAGTGTAGAGGTAGGTTGAGTAGTTAGTAGTTGGTTAATGAAGTAGGTTTTCCTGAATTTCCCGTGGAGCGGGCAGTAGGTAAGAGCTGTGGGAGCGGACGAGTAAACAGTGCAAAAAAGTAACAACCTTGCCTTGGTGACAAAACTTGGTTTTTTGTTGTTAAGATGGAGCACATTTTTACATCCTAGCAGAGTACAGGAGCTATTGATTAGCTGAATATGCAACCAGAAAATCTTTACAGTGTAATAAGATTTGTTTTGAAATATGCTTTATAAATTTTCTGCTTCAGTTCTAATTTTCAAGTGGTTTCCCTACATATGCCGAAGTAGAGTAAATCAAGAGCCTACTAAAAGTGCATTTTAGGTCGACGAATTGAGGGTGGCATAAACTCAAGATGCCAAAATTAGCCTTTACACCACAGTCTCAGATTATGTGCCAAACTGTATGACTGTGTACACTTAAGTTTACTAATGTATCAAATCCAATTGGAGAAGCCATTCATTTCTTTCCTTTTCGTTTTGTTTGCTTTTGTCCTACTTCAGTGACTTTGAAGGACATGACCTTAAAATATAATTGGTCATTCAGTAGAACGTTCCTCAAACATCTACATAAGAATTGATGTTTATTTCACAACCATGTATAGGCTCGAAAATTGATATGTTGCCTTGCGATTTTATTGTTAGAGGAAACCATCCATTATTTTCAAAAGAAAAGAATCTCAGCCTCTCTATATTTCATTTCGAGACCGAGTGACCAACATATTAGACCTGTTTGGAATCTATTTAAATATTTGGCACCTCGTAGATTATTTGCTTTTAAAAGACTTTTCGTTTTGTTTTTTAGAAAATGTGGAAGAGTCTCTAATACCTAGAAACTCTTGGTCATCCAACCATCTGTGTTATGGCTACTCGGCTGAGAAATACAGGTTAGGATGGAATGTTGGCATTAGGCTCCAGGAAAACCAGGGCTGGCCATTTTAGCCCGTCAGCTAGAACTCCTGGTCACCTCCCAAGGGGCAAATTGATGTCAAGTTCTGCTGTCTGTCAGGATTAAGTGCCTGTTTGCTTTTTCACTAACATGTGGTTTGAGAACAAAGCAGCTCAAATCTCCTCAGTCCCTAACAAAGCATCTCAAATTGCTGAGTAAAATTCCTTAATCCCCCATCTTAATCTGAAAACACCATCAGGCATGGTAGAACACTGTGGTCTCTTTTTGTGTTGCTTCTCCACTCCACCCACCCCCACCTTCCCCAGTCCTGACTACCTCCTCCTCAACACTGCCATTAACATGTGCATTTGACTCCCCCTTGTAAATGACTCTTCAATAGAATATTATCCAATTGGAAATCCAGGTCACTTGGTCCAAGATCATGCTGGTTGTAGTCATTTCTATTCCTTATCAACTTCCTTTTTAAAAGTGAAGGAAAAAAATAAAAATCATAACAGAGGGATTGATTAATCACTTTCACATACCCTTGAAGGTTTTAGGTTCACAAACAGCATTGTCAAAAAGTTTTAATGGACAGGATTTAACTGCTTGTTTTGCAATATTTGTCAACTCTCAGTCAGAAGTCAAAAGGATATGCGGATTTTGCATACAAACTCAGGGTATTTTCACTGAGGTAAGAAAAGGAAGCAAAACTAACTTCAATGACTGGTTTGAAACTGTGAAACAGTCTTTGTTAACACGCCTGCTGCAGTTAAAAGAGAAATCAGCATTCAGAAAATAGTTCACATTATTTTCATACGTTCATTACATATTAAGGATGAAGACTTTATCCGTCAACTAGAGTTGAAAGGCTTCAATGTTTTGCTGCCTTAATTTGCAAAGCATTCAAGTCTGCATGGTGAATCACATAAAACCCTATTTCAACACCTCATGATATCTTTCCTTACTAATTTTAGTTGAAAATAGAATTAGTAGATTTTTCTACGGGGGATTTTCCGGAGAGCTGCCAAATTAAGTTCTGGTCTTAGGGAAGTTGAAACTAATTCATGGCAGTTACCTTTTTTTTTTTTTTCCCCTATAAGAAACTTAACAAGATTCATTAAATAAATAAACAAATAAATCAGAAAACTCTACTCCTTCACTCCACAAGTTTCACTCAGTTGAGTCTCAAGATAGATTCTGGGGGCACCTGAGCGGCTAGTTAGGTTAAGCGTCCAACTTCGGCTCAGGTCCTGATCTCATGGTTCGCGAGTTCCAGCCCTGCATCAGACTCGCTGCTGTCAGCACAGAGCCTGCCTCCGGTCTTCCGTCCCCCCCTCTCTCTGCCCCTTCCCTGCTGCTCACTCTCTCTTTTTCTCAAAAATAAATAAATATTAAAAAGAAGATAAATTCTGATCTAGTAGGTTCTCAGTCTTTTTTTCCTCCTCTTTCATAATGTTCTCCTCCCTAAAATAAGTGAAGTGAATAAAACTCCCTTTTCCCAGTAATCTCGGGCTCTGCTGTAGTACGTATATCTCTGAAAACTGGCAGGAAAGTTTTATAGAGAATGTGAAACTAAGAGGCCTAAGACTTCCTGACACCTATGAAAATGGCAGCTGTACTATATTAATACTATCTCTTTCCCCATTTTTCTTCCTGGCATTTTCACTTCGTACAGGGATGGGTGAAGGGAAAAAGCAAAAGGAGAGGGAGGTAATCGCAAATATCCTCATTCTAGTTTAAGCCTTCGTGGCCAGTCATCCCTTTGAGATGTTAACCTTTATCAGAAAAAACAACATAATTGGAATTCGGATACGAAACATCACATTTCTCTCAGTAAATTCATTCATTCTCATAAAATCCCCGCTTAAACAGTGAAAGAAAAAGCGTCCTCCCTCTAATTAAGAAATGATTATCCTTCATAAATTTCAGGTTTTAAGCTCATCACTTTTAATATAAGAAGAATATGAAATCTGGGCAGTGGTTGCAGCCTCCTAACCCATACACAGATCCTCAAACTTGAACCTTTCCGCCCTAAGCCCAAGGTTGAAGGCAATGACCTCCGATGACCTAAATAAGAGCAGTAATCCAGAAAAGCTTGACAATACAGCATAGTACGGGTAAGAGCATGAACTCTAGCCAAACTCTCTGCACTTGAATTGCAGTTCTTTGGTTTCCTAGCTGTGTGACCTCTCTGTGCCTCAATGTCCCCTGCAAAATGAGAATAATCTGGGTCATACTCAACTCATGTGACTATTAAATGCATTAATAGTTGTTAAATACAACACTGTTTGTTCTCAGAATGTTTGATTTTTTTTTAATTACACCTTACCAGGTCAGTTTGAAAATATGATCTCTCTTTTTCTACTCTACTCAAAGAAAACCACTTTACTTTCTAAGGCAACAGCATAGGAAGAAGAGAAATAAAGTGGGGGAAGAAGGTTTTTTTTTTTCTGCTCAAAATAGGAAAGAATATGCAAGCCAAAAAATGTGAATATGTAAAATACATGAAAAATATATCTTTAAGTGTTTAAAGGATTGGGAAAAGGATCTGACGTGCTTCATGTCTTAATAGTCCACGTCGGTCATAACCAATAGTTCTCTGAGAACTCTTGATTATTCTGGACAAGTTATTTTGTTAAATACGCCGTTGTCTATTTAGGCTATATCTACCTTGGCAAATATTTATTACTAGAAGTTGGACTTAAGCGAATAAATGCCATATTTTGGGACGGCTTAACAACCTAAGTTGAGATCCCAAAACAAATATTTTTAGAAGTTGTTTTTTGTTTTTTTTTTTTATAACGGACATGCTCATTTTAAGCATTAAATAAAATGGTACCTGGGTGGAAGTTTCTTTAAAGTTTTCATAAGCGTTATCGTCTACCTTCCAGCTACCATTTAAAGCCGCGCTCCCGGTTGCCCCATTGAAATAGTCATGAAAATATTTTCTTTCCTTCACTCTTTCCACAAGTATTCATTGAATCTCTACCTGTCTAGGCCCTGGGCTAGGTATTCTTATACAGCAGTGAACTACATAGACACAATCCACGCCCACAAGCATACGATTGGCAAAGATTCCCCGACGACTAACATACACCCATATGGGAATATTGGAAACCCATCTCGTCACTAGTCTTCTAGCCTGGATGTGTTTCCTCAGCCTCTTCAAGAATAGGGGTTATGGGGACTGGGCAACACAATCCGTGAATATTCGAGGACTTGAGCTAGGAGATTTGGGTAACATTCCAAGACATTAACCTCACTTTAGTATAACCAAGTTCTCAAGGCTAAGCTTGAATGAAAAACAATAAGAGAGTCCTTTAATACAGCTCAATTCTAATGAGCGCTGGAGAGAAAGATGAAGCATGCCTGTGGTACAAGAGCAGCTGAACATTTTGTTGATCAAGGTATCAAGAAAGTTTCTGTAAAGGATAAGGTTCAAAATGGGGGTGTTACCAGCTGTGCGTGTACTGTAGCAACAGTATTTAGGAAGTGCACGAGAGTCTCCAAACTTCCCTCGGGCCAGAACTCTTCTTCGCAGGTTGTATTGCAACGGAAATTGTTAAAGATGGCACCAATCAGGGACACCTGGGTGGCTCAGTCCGTTAAGTGTCCAACTCTAGATTTCTGGGCAGGCCATCATCTCACAAATGGATCTTCGTCAATTTGAGCCCCGCATCAGTCTCTGCAACAGCGCAGAGCCTGCATGGGATTCTCTGTCTCCCTCTCTCTCTCTCTCTGCCCCTCCCCTGCTCATGTTCACTCTCTTCTCCGTGTGTCTCAAAAATAAAATAAACATTAAAAAAAAAAAAAAGATAGCGCCAATCATGTACTCATGAAGCCAAAGTCAATGATGCAGTTCTCATGCTCGCCAGCCGCTTTTGCCGTCTCTCACCGCTAGAAACTGGTCTGGTTGGTTTGCCATATCTCCTAGCTATAAACTCATCCTAAACCCAAATAATCTTTCTAAAATGATATATTTGCAGTCACTGCCAGTCAAGGGAAAGATACCAATAAATCAACGTCCATATAGTTTGAAAAAACCTTCGAAACACATTCCTTAAGTTCTGTGTAGAACATACCACATATCATTATTCCCTAAGAAAAGTCTTTCCAATCATATTTAATTACAAGCCCAAAGAAAACCTGCAGGAAACTCCTCATGAAATGCAGGATCTTATAATGAAATGGAGACCCAGCTAACACCTGGTTTTCTGACTTTCATCGAGCTGGTACAGAGCAGTGAAGGCCTGACCATGCGAGTCTAAGGATATTGATGTGTCTCTCCACTTTCTTCAGTGCTTAACAGAGTTGCAGTTTTCTACAATGGTTGAAAAGAAAAACTTCCATCAATAGGCACTTGGTCATGCAATTATTAAAAATGACTCTGTGTGTGTGTGTGTGTGTGTGTGTGTGTGTGTGTTGTCTTAGTGGCATTCGTGCCATATTCTTAACTTAAAAATGCAGGTGGGAAGACCATATGCGTAGCATGACCCCATTTGGGAAAACACATCTGTTTTCATAAAAAATAAGTCTGAGAGAGAACAGAAAAATGTGAATAATGGTTATCTGTTCAGAGGGTTTTCCTTTCTCATTACGGTCTATTTTCCCACCTATATTTTCTCTTATTTTCCTAAGTTGAGACCCAGGTAGGGTTTCATTATTTAAATCCAGATAGGTGCAACCAAACTATCAGTTCTAAACGTTTGCACCTAGACAGAGAGTACCTTCGTTTACATCTGTTAGATTTCAATTACACAGAAATCTTTGTACTACTGCCAGCCAGAAATTCTCACATAAATAAATACAGAAATATATACATTGTTATATACATACACATTATGTCTTATGAATTTTTAAGATTACTATTAATAATAATCGCCCACCTCTGTCAAAATGGCTACCATATCAGCAGTTCTCAAACTTCAGAGAACATGAAAATCCCCCGGAAGTCTTATTAAAACACCGATTAGTGGTGGACCCACACTCAGGAGTTTCTGATTAAGTAGGTCTGGTGTGGGTCCTGAGAATCTACATGTCTAGCAGGTTCCAGGAGACGCTGATGCCAATGGTCCAAGAGCCGCCTTGAAAACTACCCACAGAGCAATGCTATTTTGCCAAACGATGAAAGTCTGAGTGACGTAGTGCCTCTCTGCTCAGCATGTTCAATTCTACTCTCGGGAAGATGGTGAACAGCTGTTCTTTCTCCTCACTAGAGAGAAGAGAGGAAATGGAATTAACGTGCAGCATAGTGATTTAGGTTTGCTCTAGAGGGAAAACATCCTTACATAAGGGTTATTAAGCGCTGAGATGGGCTTAGAGGGTTACTAAGAGGAAGTTTTTGTTATCTGCATCCCTGGAGATTTTTCAGAATTTACAGACCTAACTTGAATGGAGGGAAAGGAAGAAGAGTTGACATAAAGGACACTGGTTATTTTCAGGTGAACCTAAACCCATTCCACTACCTTTTGGTGAACTGGGGTAACTAAATATCTTCTCCTCCTCTGTTCCCCAGTCAGAGCGATATGCGGTTGTTCTCTCTGTCTTCTCCCGCTTCAAGGAGAGTGCTTCTGATCCACAGCACACTGAAATAGTTTAATTTGTACCCTTCCTTGAGACGGAAAGATTAACCAAGGCATCTTTCTTGTCCAACTTTCTATTACCTATGCTGGGGAAGCACCAAATCAAGAGGTTTACATCCATCTCCTCTGAGCAAAAAGCCCAGATATCAGTTCAGTAAAGCTTACAAAAGGTTGCTTTCAATATGGGTCCCGAGAAAACCTCTGGAGAATGAAAACAGGTTTAGTCGTATAGCCTACTCAACTAATTTCTTCAGGTTGAACTCTTTGTTCTCAGCTGTTGGCTAGCTCACAGAATAAAACGAATCTCAAGCTACATCCTCCATTTCCCTTCACTTATTACACATATGGACTTGCCCATGGTTCCCATCCTGCAACTTGGAAAATAGTTGCTCTCTTACCCCATCTCAAGACCTTGGGCTCCGGTGGGTGAAACACGCGGATTCACAGCCCCATCCACATTTGCTGCCTGTGTGACCTTGAGCAGGGTAGTTAATCTCTCTGTTCCTCCTCCGTAAAGTGGAATCGATCATACTTATTTTCTCTTGGACATTAAATGAGATGTGGTGTTGAGAGGACCAAACCCAGTTCCTGCCTCACACGTAGAGTTCAACAATGCTAGTTGTGTTTCCCTTCAAACCCTAGCCCGTGAGGGGAAAATGGTCTGGACAGGAGCCATCTGATGGCTCTTAAGTCTGATTCAACATTTGTTACACAGACAATTTTGTACACAGATTGCGTCCGCCTCTTATCTTTCTCCCAGGTCAACGCAACTTTGCTTCAATGAACGCCTCAGAATTTTCACCAACCCATGCGGTAGAAAAAGCCTCTCCTGCACTGGTACATTAATAAACTAAATTGTTTTGGATGCAATTACATAATTAACTCCCAATCAACATTTCCTTTGGAATCCATTATTTCTTTTAATATGCAGTGAGAAAATGGAGACATAGCTTTGGAGTCAACATTGGTATTCAGATTTCTCTGCTTTATTAAAAAAAGCAAATACTAAGCTCCAACTATTTTCAAATGGGGACTTATTCAGATCATAACCAAAAAAAAAAAAAAAACCCACCACACAATAGCTACAAAATGTGAATAGTATGATTATATATCTCGAAGCATTATTATGAGGATGAAATGGGATAATGCATGCAAAATACCTCGCAGAGTTCATAGGACATAGTTATCTGTAATTATTGTTATGATTATGATGGTTTTGAGTATGTGATGATGAAAGTCCTCTTCAGATCTAAAATTAGATGCTTAAAAGTAATTTAATCCTCAGGAAAGTCTTTTCTTTCCTTTATATATACCACCTTCCAAGACAGATAACACGTAGGGCCTGTGTAACCATATCCATAGCAAATTCCCACTTGTGCCATTACTTCTTCCTTTATCATTAATTTGGAGGAGTGGGCATTTATGGAAAATCTCTAAATTCATTTCTTTCATAATTGACTTCTTTCTTCCAAACTTGCCCTCCAGCCCACACTTCAGAAAATGAACATGGAATCATAATCATTTGGAACTGAAGGGACCTTAGGAGTCCTCTAATCCATTCTCGTTATTTTGAAGATAAGAGAACTGAGATTCATAATGTGAGGTGACATCTCAAAGCCCCTAAACTAGTTTTTTTTCACACCAGGAACCCAACTTCCTTCCTTCCCATCCCAGCAGATAAGGGGTTAAGGGAAACACTAACAGGTTTCAGATATTTGTTGCATGGAGAGTATGTCATTTTTTATTTTCCTATCCCCAGGAATTCTCTTATCTGCAAATGACAGAAACACAACTTTAGGAAACTTGAGCAGAACAGGTTTCCATTGGTTCATATAATAGAGCCCCAGGCTGCACGGAAATTCTGGATGCCAGAGACTTGAAGACCATGACTTGTTATTGGTCTCTTGACTCTTGTTTCATGGATTGACTACATTTTCTCAGAATGACCTTCTCAACAAAGCTGCCTAACATAGGGGGGAAAAACTACACAGATCTAACCATGTGATTCTGAATGTAACAGCAACCCACACACAGGAACATAACTGAATACAGGTGTTACTTTTCTCACATAGCAAGAATTATGAAGTTGAACAGACTAGAGCTGGAACAGCTACTCGAGACGGCCTCAGTGATTCAATGTTCTCCCTGTTCCTACTCTATTGTTCTTAGGCTTCAGACAGGCCATGTTTCAAGCAGAAGAAGGGAAAGGAGAAGGGTAAAAGTCACCTGTCAGATGACTGTGACCCTTTGTGTCAGGACAATGACTTTCCAGGAGTCCCACACGGTAGACTTTCATCCATATCACAGTGGCTGGAAATGGGGGACGAGATCACCTTTGGCTCCAGGAGAGTGTGAGGAGATGGATATTTTCAACTGGGAACATCAATCAGCCATTCTGATCAGCCAGTCAATCAATTAATAATGGTGGAATTTTGTTCATAAGCAAAGAGGGGAGGGGCACCCAGATGGCTCAGTCAGTTAAGGGTCTGACTCCTGATTTCGGCTCAGGTCACAATCTTGTGGTTCATGGGCTTGAGCCCCACAATGGGCTCTGCAATGACAGCACTCTTTCTTTCCCTCTCTCTCTGCCCCTCCCCTGCTCTCTCTCTCTCTCTCTCTCTCAATGAATAAACTTTTAAAACTAAATAAATCCATAAAAATATAACAGGGGAAACTAGATATGGAGCAGGCAACTTGTTCACCACAGGCCATTCCTCTTATTTCCAGCTAGACAATCCTGAGAAGGGCCATTAATTGGCTCTCTTGAGCCCCACACCCACCCTCGTGGCCAGGGTGGTGGGACATCATGATTCACAGCCCCAGCTAGAACCACAGGCAGGTTAGGAGAAGATTTCTGACATATGGAGGAGGTACAATTGCCAGGTAAAGGGACAGAGTGCTCAGGAAGGGAAACCACAGAAATCATGACAGTCTAAATTGCACCAGCTGTATCCAAGACTCTACCCAAGAATCTGTTCAGTATTTAAAATACTGGTCATAGGGGCACCTGAGTGGCTCAGTGGGTTAAGTGTCTGACTGCAACTCAGGTCATGATCTCACAGTTTGTGAGTTCAAGCCCCGCATCGGGCTCCATGCTAACAGCTTAGAGCCTGGAGCCTGTTTCAGAGTCTGTCCCTCCCTCTCTCTCTGCCCCTCCCCTGTTCATGTTATGTCTCTCTCCTTCAAAAATAAATAAACTTTAAAAAATAATAAAAAAATATAATACTGGTCATAACCATGAACTTTGAAAAGCACCAAGAATTTCCTTGGATGAAGTTCAAAATGTATCCCAAGCCACAGGGAAATCCATAGCAAAAGACCGATTCCAAATATGAAATATATGAGATTGCATACCCATTTGTCAGGTGCATCGTTTTATGGCCTACGGGTGAGTAATAGGTCAAGGCTAGGTATCTGCTGCCTCATCCGGTGATATTATCTTCAATCATGTTAATTAAATTAATATGACTTGCACTAATGAAAACCGCAAAAACCTATTTTGGTTTCTATCAGCACATACATTGTGATAATTTAGTCCTGTCAGACGTGTGTGCCTCTCGGTTCACACGAGTCCCAGATTCAATGCTCATAATATCAGGGTAATTTTAAGCGTTTTCTCTACAAAACTAACAAAGAAAATGACTTGTGAACTAAATTTCACTTCGGTTGAGCAGCAAACCGAATCGAGAATTATATATTCATGATGACATTACTGATGCTGGTGGTTTTTTCCATCCGTCTCTCTTTCTTCACATATATTCTTCTTCGACATGTTTTCTAAATGATTAGCCACCTGAGAAAATATTTAAATGAGCATATCATAAGGTAAAAGATTTATGGCCTAAATTACATTAAACAAACTCAATATGCTGTGCATATGGAAATTAGAAGCTTTTAGATTATATTTTAGCCATTAAAATGTGCCTTAAAATATTTAGCTTCTGTTTGCAACAGTACGATTTTTTCCCTGTTCATCTGATGGCAGATTCTCAGAGTAACCAAGCGAAAACGAATGACTTAGTCCTTGGTTCAGAGAAATAATGGGTTACTAGCATAATTAATTTTATGTTTAATTACTGTAGAATGAAACAATTCAACAATATCCAATCAATCCTTAGAATGACAGAACAGAAGGTCAGCAGTTGCTAAGTCAATTGTTTTGAAAGAGAAATTTATGTCAGGTTCTCTTTTATGTGCTATGGAAAGAAATTGGATAAAAGTGGTCAAGCAAACATTAATTAATTGTATAAATGTAATCTGGTTGTCATGCTAAATCATACAGGCAGGAGATACAGTTCTCAGAACGGTGGCCATGCACCCACGGCAAGTTTCAGTGACGTGCCCAACCCACCCCCATTCCCAGGCCATACACAGTCGAAAGCCCCAGAGTCAAGTATTAACATCCCTAGAATTATTTTTCTAAAATTTGTATCGACAAGCCCGTGGAAAGGGAACCGTTGATGGTTCCAGTCCGCTTCCCTCCACACCACCCCTTCCAGATGCGGAGCTGAGGCTAGCTGACCTCTCCATTCCCTCCACCTCCCCACCTGCCTTGCTGTCCCATTAATAGAAAGAGAGAGAAGCCCAGCTATTTCACAGAGTGATTCCTCCGATCCTAGCACTGATCATATTCGGGAGCTCACGTAGACAATAAGCTGGTGGAGACAGAAAGTGGTCCTCCCCTCTCTCTCTGCCCTTCCCTGCTCATGTTCTGTCTCTATGTCTCTCAAAAATAAATAAACGTCAAAAAAAATTAAAAAAAAAAAAAAAAGAAAGAAAGTGGTCCTCATTACCTTTGCACATTTAAAGAGTTAAAGACCCAAGATCTCCTCCTGACTGTGGAGTCCCCCAGCATTGAATGCATTTAAATACTCTGCACACCCAACTCAGAAAACCCTAGGTTTCCCTCTGCTACACCTAAGATACTTCCATTGATACAACAGTGAATCTGCCCCAGGACCATTCCTTCTGCCTCGCTTACAATTCTTTTGGGAGATGCCCCCAAACATCCTATTTCATTTTCTCTCCGAGGTCCCTTTCTGAAATGAGAGTACGAAGTAGCAGTTCCTTGGCGAGCATGAACGTGAAAAACCACATCTGCCTCTTAGGTGACTAAGAATTTTCTGTGAAAAAACTGAGGCGTCGCTTTCTCGCCGTATCTACCAACTCCTTTAACGCAGCCTTGAGAAGCGCTGGGGTGCAGAGAAAATGCCTTCTGTATTTAGGATGTCACTAAAAATGAAGAGCATGGGGCCATTTGAGTCACGGGACTAGGCAAAATGTAGAGCGAGCCCATTCATGGATATTAAAATCAGTAAGTGTCCAAAAATGATCGAATTGAAATGATTGACATGAAGGAGGGTGCTGGAAACGTTCTGGGTTTGGAGCTAGATGCTGATTATGCAGCTACCCTCTGTGAAAATTCACTAGCCATATAATTTATATATTTTTCCATATACAGGTATACTTCAAGAAAAGTTTGAAAATAAAAAGATCCCAATTCTCCTCCTAAGTGAAGCCCCTGACATACAAGCCTTAAGAGTCCAGGAGTCTGGGGCAAATGTTTCTCTAGGAGGATCTGGATTCATCATAGAAAACTGTGCGGGCAAAGCTGGTGTTTCACGGAATGATTAAGGTGCTTCGCGCGTGCTGGAAATTCCTGAGCTGCGACCTGATTCGGTGAGGCCGGCCTGAGCCTTGTGAGAATTCTGCTGCTCTGTTCATGACCATGCAGCACTTCGAAGCTCTGTCTTAAACACAGAATTTTCATTTGAGAGGTCAGAATAACCCTCAACTCCATGAAACATGTACACAGTTACCAGGACCCGTGTGTGTATCTGGAAGGTCCCATGGACCAGAACAGGTGGGGAGACGCCATGACAAAGCCCATCCACTGCCTGTAGCCACACTAAGTTATCCTGCGTGCTCCGAATCAACCACACTATCGAAACGGTTGTTTTCCTTGAGCCGCTACACATTTTCCGACAGGAGAATGCAGCTCGTCTTAGCATTCTTAAATAGAAAGAAATGCTGCCACGACGAATTTACTATCTTCGGAGTAAGCTATGCATTATTTCTTTCAGTATTAAGATTGCTCTCAATAACAAAATGGTTTGTCTCCAGAAACAATCCTTTCCGACTAAGTAGATAGGCGCTGACATCCACCTTGCCTGGACTCTGAAATCATTACTTCCGATCGGAGAACCGGCTGACACTCCGAATGGCAAGTCGCTACTCTCTAATAAATCCGATAGAGCCAGAAATAGAAATGCGGAAGCAGACTAGATTAAAATCATTAAATTATGGTCCTCAAAAAAGGCACTTGATAAATCAGCCACCGATATTTTTGACTGAACCAGTTTAATGTGTGTCGACTTATCCGAAGATATCCCATGCTTTGTGATATACGTTCTTTAAGGCCACGTTCTAATTTCTCAACTGCACAACCACTCGGATCTGGAACCCTTATAAAAAAAAAAAACAACCTATATCCCCTGTTAAGGATCACACATAGGTGAGTATAGAATAGTAAAGCATAATAGCGTCCTGTTCAGTACTGCATGTCGTTGAGACTAAGAAGCCATGAACTCTGAGAAGCACAATTACTATTTTCTCTTTTTTCACTGAACAAATTTGACATGTAACACTGCGCGTGATTAAAGTGTACACTGTGTTACTTTAATGAATTTATACTTTGTACGATGATTGCATTGTAGCTTTCCTACATTGTACAATTAATTAATAACTACATAACTACAACACTATTTCCTATATTCATATCCTGTGCATCTGATCGCTAGGGTTTATCTACTATTTGTCAGAGGGTTATGCCCTTAAACGCCATCAATCTTGTCCAAACCCATCCCCTGGTAACCACGATTTTACTCTGTTTTTTACAGATTTGACCTTTTTAGATTCCACATGTGTTACCACGCACTGCCTTTCTCTACCTGACTTATTTTGCTTCGCATATGAGAAGCACAGTGATTTTATGTAATATCACTAAGAACAGAAAAAAAAACTCCTAATTAAAAAAATTTCATAACATCTCTTTCAATACCTTATTTCAGGTATTAAAGGGTAAAACATGTGTCTCAGGTGTATTGAAAATATGTGTTTTTCCTACTATCAAAAAAAAATGTGGGAAGAAACTTCCAGCTGATTTTAATATTCAATAGCAATCACCAATTGACAAGGATTTCTTTGGGGAGGTGGGATTGATGTTGCTTTTAAATACACAGCATTGATCATAAGCCTTTTTATGATTTAATATGAAAGAGGAGAGGGACGCTTGGGTGGCCCAGTTGGTTGAGCGTCCAACTTCGGCTCAGGTCATGATCTCATAGCTCGTGAGTTCGAGCCCCGCGTCAGGCTCTGTGCTGATAGTTCAGAGCCTGGAGCCTGCTTCAGATTCTGTCTCCCTCTCTCTGCCCCTCGCCCACTTGTGCTCTCTCTCTCTCTCTCAAAAATAAATAAACATTAAAAATTTTTTTAAAAGAGGAGAATATTGTTTTGCTTCTTTAAAAACAAAGTTGCTGGCTTCCAAAAAGTGAACATAAGAGGTCACAGTTCTCCTCTTCCATTTTCTCCAATAGTTTGTGCGCTGCTAATGAAAACACGACGTGAAATAGGATAGCATGAGCCACACAAACTGTAATTCACAAAATGCAACCTCTCAATATTCCCTTTAAACACAACTCTAAAGTGATTATACAGCCACTTTACAAGACCTTAGACACGTACAATTATAGAAGTGCATTTGCAACACTGAATTCAACTGCATTCTCTTAAACTTGATCTCCAAATGTCCACGGCAGTAATAAAACTATCATTTGCCGCAGTGAATGTGCTTTGAAATTAATTTTTCTTTCCATTTTTAATTATAACACATTTTGCTTTCAAAGGGATAAGTGGACGTCTAAATTAGAAGGAAACTCAATTATCTGAAACTTAAAATTCATTCTAAACATATTGCTGAAAAACCGTGCTCGAAGCAGGAAAGTTCATGGCTCTTTTCGCTTTTTGAGTGGAGCCGGAATGAATCCTCTAGATTTGGGGCTTGAATCCTCCAACTGTTCTGAAACCAGAGAATAGAGTGTATCATAGTTCTATGAGACTGAATTTTAAAAAATTATCAGTAGGTGATGGTACTTCCACAAGCCACCCAACTTAAATAGAGCAAATTGTGGGGCGCCTGGGTGGCTCAGTTGCTTAAGCTCCTGACTTGGGCTCAGATCATGATCTCGTGGTTCATGAATTCGAGCCCCTTGTTGGGCTCTCTGCCGTCAGAATAGAACCTGCTTAGGATCCTCTGTCTCCATCTCTCTGCCCCTCCCCTGCTCATGTGCTCACACAGACACTCTCTCTCTCTCAAAAATAAATAAACATTAAAACAAATACTTTTTAAGTTGAGGGAAACTTGTTTAAATGCATGGACAAGTTCTTCATCCGAATGACACTGAATATATGCATTTTTTATTCTTCCTCTACGTTACAATAGTTGGTTTTAATACGTGCTTCTCTGAGGCCCCGATAAAATACTTCTGGAAGAATAGCAGGTCAGCAGGCCTTGTTTTAAGTTTATTAACTGACGAGTTACTTTCGATGCAAAAGAAAATGTAACCCAGGTCTGTTTTAAAGCAATGATCGTCAGCTCACATGGTCAATGTGTCATGCAGGGTACACTTCATTAAGGAGTGGATGACTTTACTTGTAATCTGAGCTAAATGAATGCCAATGTCAGGTGGCATAAATCATAGATTAAAATGTATCACTAAGTGCAGTCGGATAGGCAGCATCACCCTTTGCCCTCCAAAAACAACCCCAAATCGGGGCTTATTTTATACAAGTTTTCCAAGCGGCCGATGGCAGTCTCTTGTATCACGGAGAAGCAATTTGCCTGCTATGAGAGGGCCGCAGGGCTTAGGTGTAACGTTTATGTGTCTTACTGCCACACCTTCATCTCCGGTGAGGCCGAAAAGTAGAAACCTCACAATGTCCAAGCATTCATTAGCCAGAGAGCAAAGTCTCCAGGTCGATATCCCATGTAATGATAACAGAAATAAACAAAAACTCTCTGCAACAGGTAAATGCTAGAAAGGGTATTATTTTGGCAGAATACCTCTCATAGCCTATGCTTTACAGAAAAAGCCAACGTCCTTGGAAAGAAGCTCTCTGAAGAGAAGGCCCGGTTTACATAAAAGGCATCTGTTGTAAGGCACTCATCTTCGGCCAAGGCAATGGAATGCATGTCTGTTCTCTGGTTGTGCTAAAGGAGGCACGGGGGTTCAGCCGCCACGTGCAGGCAGGCACCCACTGACCATGTTGAAGGTTTCGAACGGGGGAGAAGACAGAGAACTGACTCCAGCGTTAGATAAGAAATGGAATTCCACCCAGGGTTGCTGCTGTCTGTCTATGTAAGTTTCAGAAGGTTAGTTACAGTTTCTCCTCCTCAGTTTCCTCATCTCTGATCTCCTCGGTTTCTTCACCTACGAAATAGGTACGATAAGGCCCACCATTCCGGATTGTTGGAATAGTTAGCAATAATATATGAAGACCACCTTGTAAGGGCTTGACACGTCAACTACTCTAAAAAAGGGAATACTATAAATTGTTTAAAGCGGTAAATTTGGGGGCACCTGGGTGGCTCAGTCCATTAAATGGCTGATGCTTGATTTCAGCCCAGGTCATGATCTCGCAGTTCGTGGGTTCGAGTCCCACATTGGGCTCTGCACGGACAGGGTGGAGCCTGCTTGGGATTCTCTCTCTCCCTCTCTCTCTGCCCCTACCCTGCTCACACTCTCTTTATCTCTCTCCCTCTCTCTCAAAAATAAACGTTTTTTTTAAAAAAAAAGCGGTAAATTTTATTTTTCAAGGATGCGAATGACTTTTTGATGGTTTTTGATGGAGCGGATGACTTGATCTTAGTCTCAGTAGAGAATTAATGTGCTTGGGATGAAAAATGTGGTGCATATGTTAGGGATTCTGTAACACTCGGTGAGGCACAATATGCACAACACCGGGGGAGCTAGAGAACTGTGGCATCTCATCACTACGAACGGCTCAAGGAAGATCTGAATTTTCCAGCTGGAAGAATGGCAGGAGAGAGACAAATACCCTACGACTTCCCTCACATGGGAATCTAAAAACAAACAAACAAACAAACAAACAAACAGCGGAATGAGACCCATAAGCATAGAGAACAAAGGGATGACTGCCAGAGGGGAAGGAGGCAGGCAAATGGGTGAAGGGGAGAGGAAGGTACAGGCTCCCAGTTAGACGGTAGCTACACTTGGGGTGAGCATAGCACAGTGTTTATTTTTTTAATAATTTATCGTCAAATTGGCTTCCATATGACACCCAGTGCTCATCCCAACAAGTGCCCTCCTCTGTGCCCGTCACCCACTCTCCCCCTCCCACACCCCCCTCATCTCTCAGTTTGTTCTTAGTCTTCGAGAGTCTCATGTTTTGTCTCCCTCCCTCTCTGTGGCTTTTTTCTTTTCCCCTCTTCCCCTCCCCCATGGTTTTCTGCTAAGTCTCTCAAAATCCACCTATGTGTGGAAACATATGGTATCTGTCTTTTTCTGACTGACTTATTTCACTTAACGTAATACCCTCCAGTTCCATCCATGTTGCTACACATGGCCAGATTTCATTCTTCCTCATTGCTGCGTAGTCTTCCATTGTATATATGTACCACATCTTCTTTATCCATTCGTCCATTGATGGGCACTTGGTCTCTTTCCATGATTTGGCTATGGTCGAAAGTGCTGCTATGAACATCAGGGTACACGTGCGCCTGTGCATCAGCATTCCTGTGTCTCTTGGGTAGATTCCTAGCAGTGCTATTGCTGGGTCATAGGGTAGCTCTATTTTCATTTTTTTGAGGAACCTCCACACCGTTTTCAGCACAGTGTTTAAACTTGTCCAATCACTATGTTGTATACTTGAAACTAATGTGACATTGTGTGTCGACTACACTCGTATAAAAAAAATTAATATTAGGGGCACCTGGGTGGCTCAGTTGGTTAAGCGACCAACTTCAGCTCAGGTCATGATCTCATGGTCTGTGAGTTCGAGCCCCGCGTCGGGCTCTCTGCTGATGGCTAAGAGCCTGGATGGAGCCTGCTTCGGATTCTGTGTCTCCCTCTCTCTCTGCCCTTCCCCTGCTCACACTCTGTCTCTATGTCTCTCAAAAATAAATAAAAACGTTAAAAAAAATTAACATTAAACAAAAAAGACTGGCAGGTAATGGTCACATACTTACCTCATCTTGTGCCATGTCCCTATTTCTATGTGAGCTCTCCTAACCTTGCGTAGAAGATGAACAGCTACCTTGCATTTCCCAGAAGCGCCGAGTGGGGAAGGAAGCCCACAGTGACTTCCAGAGGTGGGGGTCAATATGACAGGGACATACGTGAGGGGAGGTTCCATAGAGCACAACCACCCCCACCCCCAGGATGCTTCTAGAGGGACTTACTTGGAAATGTACTAGGTATGGCTTTTTGTTGTTTTTAACCTGCGGGCCTGATCCTACTGGTGGAGTCCCATCCTACCCCCCGTAGCATTCCGTGTGGAATTACTTTAAAGGAAAACGTTGGCAAAAGCGAAACAAGTTGCATTTATAAAATGTCAGGACTCCAGGTGTTTTGTGTTGAGATGGTCCCCAGTAACTAGCTAGTCTCTTCTCTCTGCAGATATGTACAAATAACGTTTTTGAAATGTGATTTTTGCTCTCTCGGCAGAGGAGCAGGATTGGGTAGCGAGGGCCCAGCCCAGGGCCAGACACAGAGTAGGTTGCTCGGTAAGTATGCAAGTGCCATCGCATTTTCCTTCCGCTTGAGGTCGAAAGGGACAATAGTCATTGTCATCCAACAACAGAAGAGCTATCTGAACAGCACCCTCTAGAAAAGCACGTTGGCCATGCAAGTTTGCATTTTCGGTGTTAACCTAAACCATCCTTACATTGGCTAGAAGGTCAAGACAGCAGCTAATAACCCCAGCAACTGAATTTAAAATAAAGAAACGTCCTTCGCCTGTGTAGGAAATTTTTATCTTGCCCTCTCCTTTGGACACAGACTGCATGAGAATTTCTTTAGATTTTTCAAAAGTGAAAGTTGGACTAAATAAGATGTGAGCATTGGAGGCTGAGGTCGGCTAGATGTGTTTTTTAAACAGCTCTTTAGACGGCGAACGCGGTGGCCTGATGAAGAGACGCATGCCTTGATCATCTGTCATCCGCTTGTCTTTAAGCCCTGAGGGGTAGTTTGTGCCAGATCGGGAAAGAAGTACGCCCCAAGAGACTGAGGACAGCACTACCTGGTAATCAAAAAAGAGAAATGAACATGGCATTGAAGAGACTTAAAGAGGCGGGCACAAAACTCATTTGTTTATCCCCTAATATAAATTTCCTCACAGATCTCGTTCATTTCTGCTGTCCTTCTCCCTAGCTGGGGAAGAAATTGCATCATCCGTCCTCCTCCGCCTCTACGCCTCCATTCTCATAGGGCACCACACGCATCCTCACGTGTGCCGGATGTGGGCACTGCCCACAGCTCAGGACCCGGCCGGTGGCCCCCCCTCCCCCCGCTTCCGAGTGGCTTTCAGAGGTTTTCATAGGACAAAGGGCTCTGCTCACAGGATGTCAGCCACAGGACCTTGAGAATCCAGGGAAGGAAGATGGGTTTGATCTCAGCTGCAAAGCCCCTGACCCAAACCCAGCTCCTGCCGCCCCATTCCAGACGGGCATAAAGCTGAAATGGCCCAGCAAACCCTGCTCATTCATTCTGGCACAGATACTCCAAATGGGTCTGTGTCCATTGGGCTTTGCCATTATCCTCTTTGGAAACCAGCTAGAATGCACTGTGTTTATTTTCCATTTTGTATTCCACATTTTGTAAAGTGAACTTGTTTATTGTTTCCACTCCCAAACCCCGTGATACCTACTCCAGCGCAATCGACAAATCAGTCTAGGTAACATACTTCATCAGTAAATACATGAATTATGGAATTCTTTGAGAGAGAAGGGGCTACGACAATATTTATTTAAAATCCTGTGTTCCGCATCATTAATTAGGTTGACATAATACCATCTATTTGTTTCAGAGGGTAAAACTGACTTCTAAGAAAAATTCATTGACATTTAGAAGTTTTGAAATCAAAGAACATTCCTCCAAAACTTCATTTCTTGGCCAAATTATGCAATTTGGCAACCAGTGAAAATGAGTGAACATTAAACCTTTAGAAGTATAATGAGTCAGGTAATAAAAAAACAGTAATAATCTCATTATAATTTTTTTTGAGAGACAGAGAGCGCATGAGAGAGCATGAGTGGGAGAGGGCCTGAGGGAGAGGGCGAGAAAGAGAATCCCGAGCCGGCTCCACCCCCCCAGCACAGAGCCTGAAGCAGGGCTTGATCTCACGGCTGTGACGTGATGACCTGAGCTGAAATCAAGAGTCGGACACTTAACCGACTGAGCCACCCAGGCGCCCATCCTTTTAATAATTTTTAATTCACTTACTGTAGTGTTTTTGAAAATAGAAATTGGTATGAAAAACAATATAGAATATCTTTGGGGCCGCCATGCAGGTTTAAAATGTTAAATATTACAAGCACAGCTGTGGTTGTCATCCTAAAGCGTATCCTTAGACTTGCACGCATATGTAAATTTTGCTAGCCAACACACGGAAGCATTTTGCAATGTACTGTGCAAGAACGGTATCATATTGTACCTGCGTAATTAGGGTCTTTTTACTCCAGACTTTTACAAAATATATCTGCCCTGATACATGTTGCTCTAATGTATTCATTTTTCATTGTCGCATATTATTCCGCCATCTGAAGATTATAGTATAGTCATCCATTGAATGTCTGATTTTCAAAAGAGGAGAAGAAATCTTTGTATCACGGGGAAGAAAAGAACAATCACGTAAAACGGGTCCTTTGGTTGCACACACTGTGTTCCAAACCAGGGCTTGGTCGCGAGGCTTTTCTCCTTGCAGCTCAGGAATGCGAAGGCAGAATTGTTAAGGAAACTCGTGAATGGAGTGTCACACAGGTGGTGACGGCCAAGTACCACTTACTAATCCCCCGCCTCTCCCCCGTGTTAATGGCGCCAGGCATACAAAGTAACACCTATAACGGGCCAAAGATCAACCAACTGGACCCGCCGTGCCAAGTCACCCTCCAGAATGAGGTTTCTCTTTCTCTAGGAAAATCACTTAATTTGTCATATTGCTTCACTGATACCGTGTACTTGGAGTCATGTATTCCCAAAGGAACCGTAAGGTATGCTCTTTTCATATCCTAAACACTTCCTTGGATCATCCAGGCTTGCTTTGTTCCATAATTGACTGAAAGGAAGAGAAGTTGTCTCTCAAAGACAGGCCCCAACGTGAGTGGCTTCCCTGCCCCCCGGCCACAGGTACCCACACCTGTCATTCTGGACATTCAAGCCAGCAAGCGGGAGGGTGGGGAAAAGAGCAGTGAGCTGACAGAGGAGCAGGGGAAGCTCACCCGCTCCAGTGGAATCTTTTCCACCCAATTAAGTATAAAAACTGACACCCGCGCCAAGGACGTGCCTACAGCTCCATCCCTCCGCACTTGGAGGAAATCAGGCAAAAGGCCTGGCTGGCGGTGGGTCTGTCTACATAGCGGTGACGGGAAGGGCCAGTGGGTCCAGCCCAAAGGAGTAGGAGCCTGGAATTAACAGTGTCTGGGGGGCAAGGTCAAGGTGCTGCCAAGGGTGGGGCCTCTGGTTGACACCCAGAGAGAGGAAGAAACCCACTGACACTAACAAAAGGTATGTCCCTGACACGAGAGAAACATGGGAGGTAATTGGCAATGAGGCCACCATGCGGGCTATCCGATCCTTTCGTGTTTTACACTTTCCTTTCAGTAGCAAGATTCGGATCCATATTTTTTTTTAAAGGCTCTCATTTATGTGAGACCCCTATTTAAAAACCAAGTAAATTTATACACGCAACACCAATCCAAAATAAAAAGGAACAAAATACTGCTCCACAAAGCATCACGGGCAAACCTCCAAATCATGTGGATATAACCTCTGAAATAAACGCATACGTATACACGTGTGTGCGTATTTATTTCTATTTTCTATTATGTACTCGGGGTGCGTCCTTCTCCATCTAGAATGCAAACTCCAGAGAGGCAGGCATTTTGTCTGTTTTGCACACTGCTCTATCCCCAGTGCTCAGAAAAATGCACAGCACGTGGTATGCCTTCAATAATTGTTTTCTGAATAAGAGAGTAAGTTCGGGGAAAGAAAAAAAAAATCGAGTTTAGAGATCAGTCACTCCTAACCTGTTATGTTACAGATGAGGACACTGAAACCCCGAGAGCCTGAATGGCTTTTCTCCACCACAAAATCAGAATGTGGCAGCACCGAGGGTGAGCACGGCCACTCCTCACGCCCTTCTTCTCTCTGTTGAGTAAGGTCACGAGTAACTCCTGGTTTGATCAAAATTATTAGTTCCTCACTTCCTCTCCAAGCATACTTATAATTATTCTAATTGAATGGATCACCGAGTTTAAAGAAAAAGACATGAAATAAGCAGGCGACTCATATTTGCCTCTTACTTCCAAAATAAACAATATAACACCGTTACTAATGTTTATAGTAAATCTAGTCTGGAATGACATCGCTTGAAGCCTTTCTCCATGAAGAGAACTCAAGGTTCTAATGTCTGCTTTGTACAGAAAGTACTGTCATCAGGTTCCAAAGGGACAAATGGAATATTCTAAGAAAAGCAAGGTACGAAGAGTACTTGGTGCCAGGCCACTCAGTAATTTAGGGCAAAGCGGATTAGAGCCCAAGCGTCCAGGGCACTTCTGCTATATTTCCAAATATGATGAACCTCGAGCTAAGGAATGAAGATCTCTGTAAGATTTCAGGCATCAGTCAGTAGTTGCTCTCCCTATATTCCGAATATTCCTTTCCTCCAGGAAATTCCCTTGTTAGTTTTGAAGTACAAGTCGCAGAGTGAAACAGTTTCTCTACAGTGACAGCAGCAGATCAGGCAGCCTCCAAGAGCGAGACCAGCAAGGACGGACAAAGAAGAGAAGAAAAACACAGTCGCACTCCGACAATCTTGGCAAAGGTGAGAGCAAGTTGGTATGCTCTGCTAGCATCCTGTCGCAAGACTCAAGATCCACCTTCCAGTAACCTCCACAAAGACACTTCAAGAGGCTTCCTTCCTTTCACTCAGCCAACAAATATTTAGAATGCCCATTATGGGACAAGCACCTTTCAAGTTGCTAGATGTTCTTGGGTGAACACATGGGTGCCGCATCTGATCTCTCCCCACACCCACTACGCCGTGCTCCAACTCTTCCCCCTTCAAACAACTTCTGTGCTCTCAGTGGAATTAGCCTCAGCCATCTGCCAGCAAGGAAGGGACTTGGACTGACCAATATTACTCTATTGTCAGAGTAATTAATAGTCTGTTAACACAGCATTCTCCTCCTACACACACACACACACACACACACACACACACACACACACACACACATTTGCATTTTAAAAGCTAATGCTTGTTAGCCTAAATGGTCCTTTAATTGTGGGACTTCATGTAGATAACAAAATGAAGTCAAATTAAAGATTTGGATAGTAGAGGAAGAAGGATAATTGGCAAACCAAAGGGTATCTAGGGGTTGGCAAGTGTAGCGGTCACCGCTTCTCGCTCGTTGCGTCTGCCTTTCATCTTCACCTGAATCCACCATTAAAAAAAAAAATCTGCAAGGATTTTATGTGAGGGCTGAGGGTGCAGATGAAGGTAGGGAAGTTCTATGCAGTGTAAGAGGAAGGGGCAAAGGAGAAATGTTTACATGTGCATCATATTTAGAGTGGAGTGGAGGTTTTTAGGTTAGAGAGTATCCAAAAAGACATTTTTTTAAGTTTGATTTTCCAGGAACTTCTTGGGGACTGAATATCAAGCAAAGAATTTAACACCCCTTATGATGGACGGAAGTTTGTGTCTCTCCCAAATTCTTATGTTGACAGTCTAAGTCCCAGTGTGACTGTACTTAGAGATGGCACCTTTGGGAGGTAATTCTGGTCAGATGAGGTCATGAGGGGGTGGCCTTCATGATGGGATGAGCAGTCCCACTCACTCGCTCCCGCACTCCCGCCCTCTCTCTCTCTCTGTCTCCACACAAAGAAAAGGTCATGTGAGCACACAACAAGAGGGCAGCCTCCTACCAGCCAAGACAAGAGGACTCAGAATGAAACCTACTTGGCCTGTACCTTGATATTGGACTTCCCAAGCTCCAGAATTCTGAGAAGTAAAACTCTATTGTTTAAGCCACCCACTCCATGGTATTGCGTGACGCAGCCTGAGCTAATACACCTCTACTCTATATTCCTAAGTCAGAAATAATTTGCTCTAATTCCTGATTATATTAACTCTCCTCGCCCTATTCTTTCCCGCCTCCCTCCCTCCCTCTCTCTTCTCCCCCCCACACAGAAGTTAAGAAAATAACTACACAAATAAAATTGCTAAAATAGAACAGGGTTTTAAAATATGCTGTGCGTACCATATAGAGCTTGAATTGAAAAGGAACTAGATCAGGCTGAGTAATTTTTTTTTTTCTGGTTGCTTTCGGTTGTCTTTTGCGACGAGTCCTTATAAAGCTCATGTGGATAAAGATGTACAATGAGCACCTCAAGCCCAAAAAAGCTCCTCGAGCCCTCCCCAGTATTTTGGCTGGATCAGTGGGGTTTATTTCTCCTGCAGGGCTCCAAGCTGATGCTGACTGTCTCACGGGGAGGGCCCCCGCAGGCGGCCGCCAGGAGAGCTGAGCTGAGTTGAGCAGCCTGGGGAGTAGGTTCATACATGGAGGAACTCATTTATCTTCACAGGACCCTGTCTCCGTCCCCTAAACCAACTGCAAACTACTTAACCCATCAAAACGGAGGTCTGGCCAAAGCCACTCTCCTCCTGGGACTGTAAACACCTCCATAATCACTAAGCTTTTCAAGCTAGCATACTCAAGGTTGGTTTAAACTGCTAAAACCCTGACTACCTTTAGATTCAGACTTCTCTCTTAAATCACTAATCATTCTATATATATATGTATAGTTAAAGGATTGGAACTGAAGATAAAAATAAATGAGGAGTCATATTACCATCATGTCCGTGTCTCAGGAGCTTCGGACTTCCCAGATGGGGCAAGAGTATTGCAGTATACAGACTCGGAAAGGGGATGTTAAATTTTATAATCAAGAAAATGTGCTACTTGAACAGGAATCCAGGAGTTTCAAGGAGTTCTAGGAATGTAATGTGAACGACCTGCAACACTAACATAGCCAGGCCTGCTGTGCCTTCATCAGCATTCTGAAATAGACAGAACCATGTGAAAGGAGTTGAATGATAAACTTTTTTCTTAAGTCGCCATGTGTTTGGAGTCTTAAAACCACTAGTGATTGGTTATCCTTATTCATTCTTTTTTTTTTGTCCTCTTCATTCAGTTGTCACCTTAATCTCTGGCTAAGATGTATGTTCATGAATATTGATTGCAAAAAAAAAATGTTGATTGCCAAATTTCACTAATATCAAAAGCTAAAAAGAACCTAAATGCTCCTCCTTAGGGACTTAATTAAACAAACCATGGTCCAACCATAAAGTGGAATAGTATGCATCGGTTAAAAGATGTGATGTAGACTTTAACATGTGGAGATGGAGAAATCTGACCTTGCTATATAGGTAAGGACAGAGAGAAGCAGATTATAGAATAGCATTTCTGGTGGGATCCTTTTAAATCGGGTTATATGTATGTGTGGGCACATATGTATATGTCCATAAGAGTCTAGAAAATGTATCTCAACTTGTTAACAGTGGCTATCTCTGAATATTATTCAGTGACATACTTTTATACTATTTGAACTTTTTACAATAAGCTAATACATTAATCTCTTCATCACATAGTTGAAATTCAGTGTCTTAGGAGCCCATAGAAGAATTACACACCCAGGACCCTTGTGGTTGGGTGGCACTGTAAGATTGGTTGTATCTAATGAATTGTAAGCAAAAATGCCGTGTGTCAGTTCTGAGCTGGAACATTCTATTGCTCCTGAGCACTTTTCTTCTGTCATAAAACCCAGCAATATTTGAGACAGTGGCTGCAGCCCAGGTCCTAACTGAGAAGCTGTTGGTGGAGTCGAGCGCCTGGTCAACCCACATGGTGTGGCATAAGAGCAAAACGTAGACTCTCGCTATTTATAAACCTCTAAGGTTTGAGAATTACTCACAAAGAATAACCAAGTCTATCCTGACCGGTACAAGTAACCATTTATTAATTTTATCTTTACAATAGCGATGTTGCTTTTCTGAAAAGCAGGGTGTATGAACCTGTCATTATTTTGGGCCATGGAGATAAAACAGTAAAAATCAAAAGAAATACCTGGCCCTTTAGGATCTCAAGTTGAATTACACTTTTATCTTACGAGTTTTTCATAAATGTCCTTTATTAGATTGAAGAAGTTCATTTCTCCTAGTCTGTTGAGTGTTTTTATCATAAAAGGGAGTTGGATGTTTTTCAAATAGTTCCCCTGCATCCGTTGAAATGATGATGTGTTTTTTCCCCTTTATTGATACAGTTTGTTATAGCAATTGATTTTTAAATATTGAAAGGAGCGTTTCATCCTTCGAAAGGAGGGTTTCGGTGACAGAAAGTGATTGGGAAATTCATAGTTTCATGGCATACCCCACCTCTTGCTTCATCCTCTCGTATTAATCAGGATAGGCTAGATCAAGCTGTCATGACAAAGGACTGTCAAGTCTCAGAGGTTTAACACATATAAACTGGTTTCTCACTGACATGAAGATCACTCCTGGTCAGACAACTCTCCGTCGTGGAGCGCTTCACTGTCCACAGGCAGGCTGCTCTGATCTCAACACACTGCTCTCACACTCCCTTACCTGAGGGAGATCCAGAGACCGCGAGTCACCCAGGAGCTTTTCCCTCCTCAGCGCAGAAGTCACAGATGGCTCTCATTCACGGATTCCCTGTCCATAGTGAATCACGTGGTCTTGTGTTACCACCGGGGACTAGAAAATACAAATTGTATTGTGCCTATAAAGGAAGAATATGAAACAGAATTTGTGAATGCATAGAATTTTCTCGGCCATAGACTTTGTATATTCTTTCCGCCTTGTTATGGGTTGAATTGTGTCCCCCCATCAAAAGATATGTTAAAATTCTAACCCCCAGTACCTCAAAATGTGAGTCTATTTGGAAACAGGGTCATTGAAGATGTAATTTGTTAAGATGAGGTCATACTGGAGTGGGGGGTGCTTCATTCAATATGACTGATATCTTTATAAATAAGAAGAGGAAAGTACCATGTCAAGAAGAGACACACAGAATACCCTGTGTTTGCAGAGGCAGAGATTGGAATGATACGCCTATAGACCAAGAAATATCAAGGATTGATGGCCACCACCCAGTAACCAGAAAGGGGCTAGGAGGAATTCTACCAAAGTCTCACAGGGCGCATGACCTTGCTGACACATTTGATTTCAGGCTTCTAGCCTTCAGAATAATGAAAGAAAACAATTCTGTTGTTTTAAGCCACCTACTCTGTGTTACCTTGTTATTATAGATCTAAGAAACCAGGACACCAGTCAAGAACATGGTTATGAAATTTTTACTGATTACATCAGTGGTAAGATGGGTATTATTTCATGGAAGTATGAGAAAGAAAAAAATACTGCCAGTTAAACTATGTCCCCCTGTCCTTAATGATAATCTCATGTGATGCATAAATTGATCACACTACCTTCTCAATGTGGTGCAACATCTTTCCTCCACACCAAAAGATTTGGCAATTTCTTGTGCCTTCAAGTGCTTTACCTGGCATGAGATAGGTAATCACTTTGCACAGTTCCCAGAGACAACATACAATTACAGCCATAGCTACTTATGGGTTTATTCCATTATTATGTACCACAAAGCACGCTCACTTTTGTGCAAGAAAATACATGATTCTATTCATTCTTCCAAAATTGCTTCGCTAATATAAAATTTATGCCCCCCTACCCTGTATCTTTGCCTTTCTACATGTATAGTAACTCTTTATTTCAACTCCAAATGATATTGTAAATTCTGAAAAGAAAAATTTTAAACAGCAATTAAACTCAACACATAATAGCAACAATGCACGTAATTCAACCAAGATGGTGACAACATGAATAACCATGATCAAGTTCATGCCTGCACAGGCAATGACAACTATGTCACAACAGCTATTGTAAGACACTATCAATATAAGACATATCCTGAACTCAGGGTGTGAAGAACTAGGCCTCGTAGAATCAATAAACTATAGTAATGAAATAACAATAGTATCAGATTAAGCAGTCCTGATCAAACCTAAGCCTTAGTGCTAGAATATTCACCAAGTGTGGTCTGGAGACCTGAGATCTTTCCAGAAAGACTGTGAATTCAAACCTATTTTCCCAATAATACTAAAATGTATTTTGCGTGTTCACTCTTCTGTGGAGTACAACGGAGTTTTCCAGAGGCTATGTGACGTGAAATACCACAACAAATTGAACACAAAAGCAGATACGAGATCCTGCGGTCTATTAAGCTGAACATCTTGCCACTCTGTTTACTAAGTTATTGTTTTGGAAATGTATTTTCATCAAAAAAGAATATTATTTATGGAAATATGAAATGGATGGTTATTTAGATAAATTAATAGTCACTTTTTTCTCAGTTTTAGTTTCTAATACAGCAAATATGAATGGATATAATGACGAAACAGAAGTCTTCAATGATTTTTAAGAGTGCATACAGATACTGAGATCAAAAAGTTTAAAAATCACTGTTCTGGTAAAACAATGGCCTTTGACATTAAAGACGCGTGTCTTGGTCCACCAAACAAATCTTACAGTTGAGACTGGGTCCAACACTAAGAAGATCATAATGTCCTGCTCAGTCATACATAACTCAAAACCAAAATGCTAAATAATAAAACATAATTTGAAATTTCAATAAGATCCATGTTTATAAAATAGCTTCTTCTTTGATCATGTGTATGTGTCTGTCTGTCCTTCCCTTCCTGTCTCTCCTGTCTTTTGATGCCTAAAGAATGTGTTTGGCCAGCCTGTAGCTTCAGCCATACACGGCCTTGGCTTTCCATCGCCTGCCTCCAAAGCAAAGGTTCCTGACCTCCTTCACATGGGCTTTTTTCACAGTCAACCTACACAGGTCTTTCATGAGTCCCTCCCTTTCACGACTTCCTTCCAATGGGACACTTTTTTTTTCCCTCTATGGTTCAGGCCAGGAAGCAGAAAAGGTATCCCGGCCATCTGTTGTGTCTCACTGAAGAATACAGGGCACATTCTTTCTCTGGTGCCTTGCACCAAAACTCTGTAAACTTGAGAATTCCACTAAAATTAACAAGATCGTCACTAGTGTGCTAAGTTTGGTATAAAGTATGGGTGGGTTTAGTTTGTCCTGGGAGCTACCCACTTCCCCAGCCCCCCTCCTCCTCCCTGAAGTGTTATCCCATCCAGGTGATACGGATGGCCAACTAATCCCTGCTGTAGTATTTATTTATTTAAAGTTTTTATTTAAATTCCAGGTAGTTCACATACAGTATATTAGTTTCGGTGTACAATATAGTGATTCCACAGTTCCATATGTCATCACCCTGTGCTCGCCATAATAAATGCACTCCTTAGCCCCCACCGCCTACTTCACCCATTCCTCCACGAATCCTCCTTATGGTAACCATCAGTTTTGTTCTCTATCGTCAAGAGTCTGTTTCTCGGTTTCCCTCTCTCTCTCTTTTTTCTCTTTGCTCATTTCTTTCTTAAATTCCACATTTGAGTGAAATCATATGGTATTTGTCTTTCTCTGATGACTTATTTCACTTAGCTTTAGACTCTCTAGCTCCACTCATGTCGTTCCAAATGGCAAGATTTCATTCTTTTTTATGGCTGAGCGATATTCCATTGTGTGTATATGCCACATCTTTATCTGGTGTTAAGCAATAGCAGCTTTGGGTGGGACCCTATGAAAGATTTACACTTTGAAAGGTGACTCTCTCATGAGAGATCAAAAAGTCATTAAGAACCAAATAAATTAAGCGCTCAGGTGGAATGGCAGGCAGCAGAATAGCTATCTTTTAGTAGAGTATCCATCTTAGGGCATCTTCAAATGCTGAAATTAATGGCTTACATTTACTGAGTGCTTACTACGTGTTAAGCACTGTTCTGAACACATAACTTACTTAATCTTCATAAGTAACCTAGCAGCTAGGTACTATTATTACTCCCATTTTAATGATGAAGAAAGTCAGGCACAGAGAGGTCAAATTACTTCCCTTGGGTCACACAGTGTAACCAGGAGATCTTGGATCCAATTCTACGCAGGGCGACCTCAGAATTATGTACATAATAATCACCAGACTCTACTGCCCCTTGAGTCATGCCCTTGCTGGCTTGGAGGCCTAATATATCTTTTGCTCCTTAAGGGAAACTATTTACTCTGGTGAGTTTTTAATTTGCCTCAGTTTCAGATCCAAAATTGTACGTGTCTATTAACCCATGATGAAAACATGCTTTCTTTTTCCTAATTCATTGTCTTTTTCTCATAAAACTTTTCCGGCCTCAGCACTCCTCTACCCTTCAACCCAAACTCTGTGGGTTACCCGCCCAAAGACATGTTCCCATTTGTTCCCCATCTGGCTGGAATTCCTTTTGAAGATGGAGATTTGGGCTTCAAAGAAACCCTTGGACATGTACCTTAGTGAATCTACCCATCTCTTCCTGCCAGCCATATTTTACTCCTTTCATCTTACGCAGATCCCCTGGCTACCCCCTACCTCCACAACACCTATCCTGAAGAAAGACCTTAGCCTGGAGCTAGCCGGCCCTGTAAAGGAAATGGGTAAGCTTCTGAGTGCCGTCATGATCCTAAAGGACAATTCGCGTTGGTTTTCTTCACAGCCTTTCCAAACAGGCAGAGCGAACCCTAACCCACCATCATCCTGCTGATGGACTGAGGAAGAAGGCGCTTGTCACAAACAGAATTACCACTAAGTAATTTTCCCTTTCTTTTTGTAAACAATTGCCTTTCAGTATACAACGCCCCTGAGGTGTTCAGGTTACATGCTTATTTTAAGATCTTTTGTTTACTTTCTGATCTTCACAGGTCATTGACATCCCATTTAGCCCTGGTGACCCTGTTTATACAATTTTGATATAAATTAAAAAGTGTTCTTGGAGATAACATTAACATTCTTGATCTCAATCTACCACATAAGCAAACAATAGCCTTTGCTCGGTCCTGTGTATAACTGTTCAAAAGCTTCGATGCAGACTCCAATTTTAGAGAAAATCTTATCAAACAGATGTGCTTTCTTACTTTTTATTTTAAGCGGGATAAGATCTCAGGTTATGTAAAGTCCAGTGAAATATCTTATGGGACCTCTGGTAAAATAGAGTCATAATTCCAATAGAATGCCAAATAGAGTATTTCAGGCTTTAATTCCTGAGAAGAGGCAAATCGCTTATAGGAACGGTAGGGATCTATTTCTACATCTTAACTTGAATTTAAATTGTGTTTCTGTCTCATTTAAAACTCAGAAGGTATTGTTCCTCCTAAGCTTTTTGATTCTCCACAAGGGGGTAAGGGAAATAACAGATTTTGAATTTGTCTTTTTACCTTATTTTTTAATGAGGGAGGCTGCCGGTTTCCAATACTGAGTAGTTCTTGATAACTCTTTTTTATAAATGAGTTTATAAAACTCATTTTATATGAGTTTATTTATCTTATGAATTATTTCAAGTATTTTTGCAAAGTATATTTCTGATAGCCCACTCTGCTGCTATTAGTTCATACTTCAGGAGTAAACACACTTGAACAAAAACATCATCCTAACTATTTTTAATGAAAACTTATATTCCTGAGCAACGCAGCTAATCTTGGAATATAGATAATTTAAAAGGCCTGTGCTAGCTCTTTTTTAGGAGTTTATCCTAAGGAAAAAATTGGGCAAGCTTACATAAAAACATGTACAAGGATAACTTAACGAGTGCAACAAAATAGAACACCCAAGTGTCCTCAATAGGGGGCCATTTACAAACATTAGGGTGGGGCGCCTGGGTGGCTCAGTCGGTTAAGCGGCCGACTTCGGCTCAGGTCATGATCTCACGCTCTGTGAGTTTGAGCCCCGCATCGGGCTCTGTGCTGATGGCTCAAAGCCTGGAGCCTGCTTCGGATTCTGTGTCTGCCTCTCTCTCTGCCCTTCCCCTGCTCACACTTAGTCTGTCTCTCAAAAATGAATAAAAACGTTAAAAAAAAATTAAAAAAAACATTAGGATAAAACCAATGGTATACTTTACTAAAATTGATGATATAGAGCCTATTTATTGGTGTAGATAGATATCCATGATATATTTAGTTCATTATCTGATTTTTAAAATAATCACCTAGAAATAAGTAAATAAACAGACTGTGAGTATGCCTCCGTGTGTGTGTGTGTGTGTGTGTAAAGAATGTTGTTTACCATCGTACGTTCCAAAGGAAAAGATCTTTTGGAATAAAGCATCCTTGGGTCAAACAAATTTGACCATCTTCCTTTTGTGAGCACCATAACACACTTAAGCACTTTAAAGGCTTTAAGAAGTCCCACAGCAAAAGAAACCCTGTTTAAATGCATTTAATCCAAAATTTCCCAAGTGTATTTTAGCCTAAATACTTTCTTTCAAGTACCCTTCAGAACAAATGTCAGCAATTTTGGCAGTAGTATTGAAGATGATTACCTACTTTGTTTTTGTGTATTTTCTAAATTGTTTTGCGATGAATATGTATTGCCTTATAATTTAAAAATAGAGCTATTTAAAATTATTTTGGGGGGCACCCAGGTGGCTCAGTCAATTAAGTGACCAACTCTCGCTTTCAGCTCAAGTCATGATCTCACTGTTCCGTTTGTTTGAGCCCTGCATTGGGCTCTGCACTCATAGTGTGGAGACTGCTTAGGATTCTCTCTCTCCCTCTCTCTCTGCCCCTCCCCCACTTGCACGGTCTCTCGTTCAAAATAAATAAACTACAAAAATTTTTTTTAATTTAAAATTATTTTTTAAATTGTGTTGGGAAAAAATGACAGCGACGTAGTCCGAGATAGATACCTAGCTATATAACATGACAATTTATGAAACATCTTATTTAACGTGATAGATCCTCCTTTTTATAAAAACAAGACTGAGTAGAAATAAACAGAAAGAAAGGAAAAAAAAGAGAGGGGGAGGAAGGAAGGAGGGAAAGGAGATAATGGGTAGAACACATACATTCAAGTTTTACCATTAACACTTCTGTGTAATCAATGATAGGTAATTTTCACACAGAGGCCACACCAGTACGCAGTCCCACCAACGGGCTTTAATGTTCCCTCTTAACGACCACCTCGCCAATACTTGCTATTTCTTGTCTTTTTGATACTAGACATTCTAACTGATATGAGGTGACGTCTCGCCGTGGTTTTTTAAAATGTAATTACTGTAGTATAATTTTCATACCGTGTTATAGTAGTTTTAGGTGTACAATATGGATTTGACCACTAGTATACATTACTCAATGCTCACCAAAATGAGTAGTCGCCGTCTGTCACTATACAATTACAATATATGGACTATATTCCTAATGCTGTACTCTTCCTCTCTGTGACTTATTTATTTAAATCTGGAAGTTTGTACCTCTTTATCTCCTTCACCTATTTTACCCACCCACCTCTCCTCTGGCACACAAGTTTATTCTCTGTATTTAAGAGTTTGGTTGTTTTTTTGGGTTTTTTGTCTGTTCATTTGTTTGGTTTTTTAGATACATATAAGTGAATCATACAGTACTTGTCTTTCTCTTTCTGACTTATTTTACTTAGCATAATACACTCTAGGTCCACCCATGTTGTCACAAATGGCAAGAACTCATTCTTTTTCATGGCTGAGTAATATTCCGCTGTGTGTGTGTGTGTGTGTGTGTGTGTGTGTGTGTGTGTGTGTGTGTGTCTCCTCTTTTTTATCCATTCATCTAGTGATGGACACTTGGGTTGCTTCCAAATCAATTGTAAATAATGCTGTAATAAGCATAGGACTCCATGTATCTTTTTGAATTAGTGTTTTTATTTTCTTTGGGTAAATGGCCAGTAGTGGAAAGATGGCATTTCTATTTTTAATTTTTTGAGGAACCTCCATACTGTTTCTCACGTTACACCAATTTACATTCCTACCAACTGCGCTCCCTTTTCTATACATCCTCACCGTCACTTGTTAATTCTTGTCTGTTTGATACTAGCCATTCTGACAGATGTGAGGTGATACCTCACTGTGGGTTGATTTGTATGTCCCTAAAGATTAGTAATGTTGAGCATCTTTTCATGTGTCTCTTGGCCGATGATGGGTCATTTTTATCACTTTGCTTCTTTGTTTTAAAAATGCTCTACATTAAGCATTTATTTTGCAATTAGAAAATGAACAATACATTTTTTGTATTTATGAGGGATGAAGGTGGCACATGTATATTTTAAGAGAGAAAAAGAGGGTCGCACCAAGGGAAGACAAGCTCTGTAGTCACAATTCAAATGTATTCATGGTCACTTCTGTTTCTATTGTTCAGAGGCTTTGTCCTCAAGTTAAATCTATTTGAAATAAAAATGATCCCGTGCATTGTCCCTTTGAACCGTCGTCTCTCCAGACTACACCTCTATCCCTCCCCCACCTCTCCCACCACGGGCCCCAGCTTGCTCTCTTATAACACTTGTCTCCATGATGAGAAAAATAAAGGAATACTTTTCCTGCTTCCTCACTGGTGACCCCCAGAATAGCGCCCACAAAGGACAATATAGACTACAGTTACTCAAGAGGAAAACTCCCATCATGAAAACTCATCATGTCAGGCGGCTGAGGGAAGTGAGCAGCAAAGCACCCACAGAGTTCTTGAAGGAGATACAAATTACAAATGTGCTGACAGTTTCTTATATTTGTCTAAATTATCTTTTTAAGTGGGAATAAGAGGGATATTTTTATAAGGTACGAATATAGAGTAATGAGACTTTTAAAACAGATCTTAGCTTCTATGACCAAATGAAAGTTGTCCTTCAAAAACTTATTTAAGGAGGCAATATGTATTTCAATGATATTTTCACCACTTAAGACTGAAGATCCTTTAAAGCTACATTCTAAGACAGAACAAGAAAACCAGTCTTGTTTCTTTACTATTATATCATATTTTTGAGCAAATATTAGCCCCCAACTTGAACATCTACTTTAATTATTTTATACACATCATCTCCAGTTGCTTTGAGAGTGTCTCCAAAAATAAGCCAAACACCAAAGAACAACAAACAAATTGCCAAAAGTATAAAAACAAACAAAATACAAGAACAACAACCACAAAAGCCCTATCACAGACTGGGAAGTTTTACAAAGTATGAAACTTCCTTTAAGCACTGATAACATTAAAACTTTTCAGGAATAAATACTCATGAATATTTCGGAGTCCATAAGAGACTGATTTAAGTGTGTGTGTGTGTGTGTGTGTGTGTGTGTGTATGTGTGTATGCATATACGTATATATGTATACACATATATATATGTACATATATGCAGAGAGAGAGCTGTATATAGTTATACAAAGAGTGATATATATAGTCGTATAATTGTATTTAGCTCTGAAATATGACTAATGACATCCAATCAGAGACTGATACACAGATTACAGTCTGTACCATGAGAGAATCCATGAAAATAGAGGCAAAAGTTTCTGTCAATTATCCTGATTTACTAAAGCATGAAGCAGTGATACTAAGGAAAAATCTTACATTTGCTGCCTTTAAGACAGAGAAACTCTGTGCATTAAAGTAGACCATCAAATTTGTTCTATAGATCTCCAAAGTATTTAATTTTTGTGATTACCTAGAGACAAACTCTAACAAATGTAGGATACCCATATGCTTCCTTGCCTCCAGCCTGAACCCCCCTGGAATTAAGAGCTGTTGCCAGTTTTCTGGCAGAAGATAGACTTGTTTAAGAAGAAAATTATAGGTCACATAAATCAAAGAAGTTCTGAGACACTAATTTTTTGTTCGAGGTTGATATAACCAATCTAACAAATAATTTCTTGTACACATCATGATTTTTCTCCTCTTCGAAAAATTTTCAAAGAGCTTTCCAATTTAACATTAAGACACTAAAATTGATGTCTGCAAGTGCCACTGATAGGAACACTTAATATTTTTTTAATATTAATATTTGCCAGAATAGCAACTGATTCCCACCGTTTGAATAAAACTCAGTTGTGAAGGAATGAATTCTTCGACTATACAGCAATTGGAAAACTATAGCCACAGGTCGAATCATACAGAGCAACTGCTTTTGTAAATAAAACTTAATTGGAACACAGCCGTGCCCACTTGTTTATGTCTCTGGCTTCACAAAGGCAGAGTTGAGAAGGTGCAACAGAGATCTTACGGGCCAGCAAAACCTAAAATATGTGCCGTCTGGCTCTTTACAAAAGTTTGCTAATGTCTAGACTAGAGCATTACTTTTGTTTTATAATAAAATAACTTCTAAGAATTATTTGTCAATAATGTTGAATTCACAAGTATTGTCCCACTCCATTGGCTAGAACACTAAGTGAGACCTAATGGTGCGAGATAAACATTAATGACATCATGTTTCCCAACATAAAGACATTTGGGGCTGGTGATTTATCATCTCGGCCTAGCACCACACCTGTTTGGTCTAGAGCCACACATCTGTATCAGGGACTCAGTATGCAATTCACATTTTCTGCCATTTTTACAAGAACAAAGCTTCGGTATAAAGACTTAGTCACATATAGTATTTATAATGATATATCAAAATCATCAAGTGAATTACAAATAAGACATGATGAACTGGTGGTTAGAATGAGAAGGACATTTCTCACCAGGTGCTAATAATTTGAAGGTATATTTGACTGCAGGCTTACATCAGCTGATACCGCGCTCCCTTAATCAAAGGATAGTTAAAAAGAATATGAAATGAGCTGACACATTTTGACATGATTGCCGACTGCAGATCGGATACATGTGCACTGCACATTGGGAATGGATTGGAAAGAGTTTTCATTCCTCTAAGTTATGGATTTTAAATCAGTTCCTGAGATGAACATTTCAAACATTTAAGCTCAAAGTTCTAAAACACTCACCCGAACCTGGGAAATGGAACATGTGCATGGAAGTCTTTCCCATCCCTGCACATGTCCATTTTACTTTGAATTACAGAGTACACTCTCAGAGAACCAGAAGCAAATAGAACTTTTTTTGTTGGTAGAGTGGGGAAGAATATCTAAACAGAAAAGCAAAGGAAGAAACCGTAAAGGAAAGTAGATAGGTGGACACATAAAACTTTACAATACTTTATACCAAAAAAAGTCCTACAAACTACAAGGCAAAAGAAAAACATATAATACAAAGGGTTATGTTCTTGGTATATTGCAAATCTTTAACATTTATGAAAAAGATAAACAATACTTATTAAATTAACCATTCAACAAATTGAACTCCTACCCTAATAATGTTTGAGCTTCAGTGGGTAACCCCACTGTTCCAGGACTGAGGAGGCTCCTGGGACGTGAGCCTTTCACTGCCAAAACCCAGACAGCTCCGGGCAACCTAGAAATCAGACAGACCTGGACTCGAGTTCTCGTTCCACCACCATATGACCTTCATCATGTTACTCCACCTTCGTGGGTCTCAATTTCCTCATCTTTAAATGGGTGTTAACAGCCTGCTTAATTCGTAGGATTGCAGTGAAGATTAAACAAGATGAGATGTACAGAGCTCACACACCTGGCATATAGCACATGCTCAATAAATGACAACTGTTGTAATTACCGCCATCATTATCGTCAGTGTTTGTCAGCTGTGAAGGCTTACCAGCTTCTTCTCAATATCTGTTCTCTAATTCCTGTCTAGAGAACCCCAGTTTGGAGGAAGGGTTACACAAATACGGCTGAATTCCTTAATACAGGTCACCATCTGACCTAGTTCTGGCTACTGAGAGAAAAGAGGATGATTTTGGTTGAGACTTTCAAGAAGGCTTCTTAAAATACATGACTGTGTGGGGTAAGAAGGTGGGGGTCGTGGGAGGACATATTGGCACATATATTTTGTCCTTCTTCCACTTCTTCCTACAGAACACTGACCTGATCCTGGGAGCAAAGCAGCTATCCTGTGATGCCAAGGGTGACACGAACGTGCTAAGGATGGCTGATGGAAAGACACAAGGAGCCCATGTCTCCATCGCACCTCTGTAATCATTTCGGATTTCCGACTTTTGGACTTTTCATTCCGTGAGGACAAACAAAACCTTCGATTTGCTTAAGTTAGTGTTTCCAGGTTTCTGTTATTCACAGCCAAACAGAATTTTCAATCAATATTAGGCACGCACTACTAGAAATATACGCAATTGATGCAAACAGGCTATTCAACAACAACAAAATGCAAATACCGGGGAAGTCTACGATAAACTTATTACATCAGTATTATTGTATACATATAAACATGATATCATTTTAACCATCATGCTGACAAATAAAGTACAGAGAATTATATTTAAGACACCATATTTAACAATGAACAAAACTGAACAATTATTTTTATTATGCCATATTTTCTTCCGACTTTTTTGAAAGAAGCAAAATGCAAGAGATGAACTGCAAGCTTCCTTCCCCTTTCTTTCTAATCCATTCACTTCCCTTCGTCCCCAGGTTTAGCCAATATCCTGAAGAGGCTGCGTATCCTCCTTATCTAGATTTTTATACTTTTAGTACATAAGTATATATATATGCAAAAAAAAACACGCTGTGTAACAAGTTACATATTAACATATTTTTATTTTATTTTTTAATGCGTATTTATTTATTGAGAAAGAGAGAGAGAGACAGGGAATGAAAGGCAGAGAGAGAGAGAATCCCAAGCAGGCTCCATGCTGTCAGTCAGCTCAGAGCCTGACTCAGGGCTCGATCTCACGACCCTAAGACCGTGACCTGAGCCAAGATCCACAGTAGGACGCTCAACTGACTGAGCCACCCAGGCACCCCTTTATTAATGTATGTTTAAATGTAATATGTTATAATTCTATCCATATCTTTTTATGAAATGCTTCTTAAACTCACTAGTATAAATTTGAGGTTTACTCACATATATATCTCTCATTTATACATTTTAATAATTCTACTGTCTTCCATTGCACAAATATACTATAATTTATTTACCAATTCTTTATTTGTTAAACATACATATTTTCCCAGCTTTTTCTATTAGCACATGTTTGAATACACATGGAAAAGTCCCTCATTATTGTTTATTGGTAATTTTATATCAGCGATTATTATATATTAATTGGTTATTTGGTTCTCCTCTTCTGTGAATTTCTTGTTCCTGGCTTATGCATATTACTTGGTGAAATTTTTATTTTTGCCTTATTTATTTGTAAAAGCTATTTACATGTTTAGAATAATGATTCTTAGTTATCTACACTCTTATACAGCGTTGCTTTAAATTTTAACACAAAATTAATTTTTCCTTAGTTTTTTCTTCTTTTTAAATTGTGATACATTTCACAAAACATAAAATCCATCCCTTTAAAGTATAGAATTCAGTGGTTTTTAGTATATTCAAAGTCTTGCAACCACCATCACTATTTTCATTCCTTGAGAAAAAATAATTGCCGAAAATTTTCATCACCTCAGAAGAAATTCCATACCCACCAGCAATCACTCCCCATCGGCCCACCCTCCCGCCACTGGCAACCACTAATCTATTCCTGGATTAGATTTCTCTCTTTCTCTGGATTTACCTATTCTGAATTTTCATATATAAAAGGAACCATGTGATATGTGGCATTTTGTGACTGGGATTCTTTCCCTGAGATTATTGGCTCCAAGGTTCATGCATGTTGTAGCCTGTATCAGTACGAGTTTATTTTTGTGGATGAATAATATTCCATTACACAGACAGACCACATTTTGTTTTTCCATTCATTAAATTGATAGAACTTCAGCTTATCTGCATAATACAACTTATTATATTCTTCAGCTCATCTGAATAATACAACTGTGAACATTCAAGTAAAAGTTTTCAGGGGACCTAAGTTTTCAATTATCCTGGGCATGTGCCCAGGTATGGAATTGTTAGGTCGTCTGGAAAGTCTGTTTTCAGGAGCTGCCAGAGTGTTTTTCCAAGGGGCTGTACCGTTTGGCATTTCCACCAGCCAGGGATGAGGGCTCCGATTTTTCCTCGGACTCCCCAACACTACAAATGTCCATCTTTTTTATATTGTAGCCGCGCTCCTCGGTGTGAAATGGTATGCTACCTCATTGTGGCTCTGAGCTGCACTTCCCTGATGGCCAACGATGTTGAGCATCTTTTCATATGCTTACTGGCCATTTGTGTATGTATTAGGGGGAAATATGTATTCAAATCCTTTGCCTGTTTTAAAAATTGGGTTGTCATTTTATTGTTTAGCTGTTAAGAGTTCATTACATATCCTGGATATTAGTACTTTATTAGATACATGTTTGCAAATATCTTCTCCCATTCTGTAAATTCTTCTTTTCACTTTCTTGATAGTGCCCTTTCCATAAAGGCACATAGGTATTTAATTTTGATGAAGTCCAATTTATGTTTCTTTTGGTAGCTGTCCTTTTGATGTCATACCTAAGAAATCCTTGCCAACTTCAAGGTGAGTTTAAAATAAAATTTGTACATATTTTTTTCTTCTAAGAGTTTGATAGTTTTAGCTCTTCTATTTAGATCCATGATTCATTTCTTAATTAATTTTTGTGTTATGGTGTGAGGTACATGTCCAACTTCATTCTTTTACATGTAGGTATCCATTGTGCTATCCTTAATGGTTTTATTTTGTGACTACTTTAAGAAATTTTTCTAGACGCTGACAAAATATTTACCTGTAATCTTCCCTGAAAGGTTAAATCTTTTATTTTTGCTTCTGGGTCCTTAATCTAGAGAAATCTGATTTGGGGGCTAGTATAAAGCCGAGATCCAATTTTCTTTCTTCTGTATGGTTATCATTTGACATAATGGCATTTTCTAAGTATTCCATCCTTTTCCTCCTCGTCTGTAATGCTTCCTCTGTCAAACAGCACATTTCCAACCATGCTCAGGCATGTTTCTGGGTCCTCTATTCTGTCCTAAGCCTCTATTTATTGAACATTTAAATTAAAATGCCTTTTAATATCATTGGATTTTTCTAAATTTCAATGTTTTGTTTTTCATTTCTACAACTTCTCCTTGGGTTTTTCACAAATGTGGGTCTTTTTCTTCCATGATTTCCTAACGTGTCTTTGTGATTTCGACGTCTTCTTTTATCTATAATCAATTAGCCGATGGAATATATTGACCCATTTATAGTATTCTGTAGTTTCCAATTTCAAGGCTGTTTAATCTTCTATTTGTTATAGCTGTTGATTCTTCCCAGAGAGGCTACTATCTTCATATGCGAGGTCATCCTTTATAGGAGTTCTTTACTGAGGAGTCTGTCAGGAAGGAAGTAGATTAACAGAGCAATTCTCATTTGCTCCTGCTAGAATCCTTAGAGTATTGCCTCTTGTTCTGTGACTTCTTTTTTGATAATTCATTGACTTGAAGTCTCCACACCGTGTGAAAAGGAAGCGTTCAGACCCTCTCCTGGTCATGGTGTTTTGATTTCCATCAGGCGACTCTTCTATATTTTTTCCATTGGAGTCCCAGCACATGACAAGATCACGTTCACTTCCCTGGACCAGTGGACGTTTTCTAATCCCCTTTTGGTGGACAAGGCACTTATGTTTTATTTTTTTTTAATGTCTATTTAATTTTTGAGAGACAGAGCATGAGCGGGGAAAGAGCAGAGAGAGAGGGAGACAGAATCTGAGGCAGGCTCCAGGCTCTGAGCTGTCTGCACAGAGCCGGACACAGGGCTTGAACCCACGAACTGTGAGATCATGACTGAGCCAAAGTCGGACTCTTAACCGACTGAGCCACCCAGGTGCCCCAACAAGGCACTTTTTAAGACTCTCAGATTTATCCGTGGTTAGTGTTAATACTGCTTTTTTTGGAATACACATTAACAAGGGCTGTTACGTTATTTTTAAAACACCACAAGGTAATGAATGTTTGTACATATCAAGGCTTAACTCAACAGACTACTACATTAAGACAATGACGGAGCAAGCAGCAGAGGGGCAGAGAGAAAGAGAGGGAGAGAGAGAATCCAAAGCAGGCTCCACACTGCCAGCACAGAGCCTGATGCGGGGCTAGAACCCACGAACTATGAGATCATGACCTGAGCCTAAATCAAGAGTTGGACACTTAACCGACGGAGCCACCCAGGTGCCCCAAGACAATACATTTATTTGTGATAAAGCCTTATAATGTCATTATACTTTCAAACTTGATCAGAAGGGAGAGAGTCACAATGTAGACCTTCCTCACAAAATGGCTGAAGAACAACATAATCTCCTTTTACCTACAGCAAAGGTAACCATCATTCTGCCTCCTGTCTCTAAAAAGTATTTCACAGCATTTGACGTTCGCTGTTCTAAGTGATAGCTCCTCATGAACAAACGCGTAAATCGTAGGCATTAAACTGTTTAAAACTAGACAATAGTTTGCTGATTTGGGGTGGGGAATATTCTATTTTGCACTTTATGACATTGACATCTACTGACATACATCCGCAAACTTTAGGGAAAATTCAACCAGTTCCTTTTCTTTGATTCTGAATCTCCAAAAGAGTAATGTTATATAGTTAGGTTTTTAAAGCAATTCCATTCATCACTCTTCATCATTCACAAGTTTTATACTGTCTGTACCTTTTTGGGTTATAATATTCTATTTATTTTGAGGAGGATTTAACCTCATATCATGAGTATTAACTAAATAACAAAAAACTATTTAATGTTGCAGGTGTCAAAACGTCCCCATGGCGTTTCCAACAAGCATAGTGTTCCTGAAGTCTTATGAAAGTCAAATAAATCTTATTGCTCATGTTCTAGAAAATACTTTATGGACACGCCACAGTGAACCTTTATTAATAAATTACAAACCTCTTATCAGAAAATTCTGTTGTTGTTTATGAGGTCTCATAAGGCAAGGGCATTAGCTTCTAGTAACAACCAATTCTTCGGCTTTTCAAAGCAAAATCTAATGTCTCCTTGAGGTAAATTCAAAAACGACAGAACTGAGAACCGAAGTATGGTGGACTGTAAGACACACGAAGCCTTTTAGAGAATCTTTGAATAAATTCAATAGGGCTAGTTAGGGAAAAACAATTTCTCTCTACTCTACCCTATTGTGAGTTCCATTTTTTAGAAGTTAATTAATGAAGACCAGTTATTTGTCTTCTTGGATTAAAAAAAATAATAAACAGTCCATTTAAGTATATGCTAACGTGTGTTTAACATAGTGCGAAATTTATCACGTCTTCGCAGAAATATATATTAGTAGCGAGATAATAGGCAATGAGTAACATTTTCTCCAAGCTATTAAATTCTTTTAGTGTTCGATGGTACAAGGAAATGTGGAGCTAATGTGAAGTTATACTTTTAAGTATTCTTATCTTGATCTCTCCAGTGAGCAATTATTATAGAACATTTGTAACTCTTGGTAGAGAAATCTCCCGTTTTATATTCCTCTAAGCTGGAACCGAAAGAAAGGGTTTGGGACTTTCTGACACTAAAAGGCTTAATTTTCCCAGCACAGCCAAACTATTAGAAGTTTGACTGTTATCCAATATACTGAATGTCCTTTATATTTCCTGTTCATTTTGGATGTGAGTTGGGCAAATGACAATGAGTCATCCTTTAAGTTGCCCCCTTAAGAATAGAGGATTTAAGACTAGAAATTGCACAGGTGCTGCTTGCTTGACCCAGTGCTCATATCATAGGAGGTGAAGAATGTTCCAAAAATACAGGCGATGACCCAGAGTCCGAAGTCAAAAGAAAGAGGTGGAGGGTCTGAAACGTGGGGAATCCTATTTAATTTAATCTTATTCAATCAGTGAAGAAATATTTATAAAGTGCCTAAATGTGTTTAGTGTTATGTCACACAAGAAAAGATCGAACATTGAGAAACGGGAAAATAAATACTTGAGGAGGAAGAACACGATAGTATATATTATATAATAACAAAAAGATAAAATTTGTCTCAAAAGAGGGAGCAGGGGCGCCTGGGTGGCTCAGTCAGTTAAGTGGCTGACTCTTGATTTCGGCTCAGGTCATGATCTCACGGTTTGTGGGATGGAGCCCCATGTCAGGCTCTTTGCTAACAGGGCAGAGCCTGCTTGGGATTCTCTCTCTCTCTCCTCTCTCTCTCTGCCCATTCTCTGCTTGTGTGCGCACTCTTTCTCTCTCTCTCCCTCTCTCTCAAAATGGATAAATAAACTCTAAAATAAATTTTTTAAAGGGAACCAAAAAGCAACAAGAATACAAATAAAACTAGAAGTACAAATAAAGAAACAATTCAAAAAGAGAATTAGATGTAAAGAACTGGTCAAAAAGCAGTGATGAATAATTTGTGTAAAAAGCAATTGATGAGGAGGGCTAACCCCGGCCCAGAAGAGGAGGGGAGAATTGGAATAATAAGACCTAATCTGGGATAATATAATGTCTGAACTAGGGGAGACCTTCGGGGAACTGTCTCTCTTCCAGGAGAAAGACAATCGTCCCTCCTTAAGATCCCACAGAGAAACAGACCTTGGACTAGAACCCAAGTCTTGGACTCCCATGCTGCCACTTTGAATCCGATTCTAGTTCAGGGTCTCAAAGCGAAAGGCAGAAATCGTTAAAGCCTTGGCCACAAAGAGGAGAAAAGGGTCAGAGGACAGAAAGGGGGGACATCAGTGCAGGACACAGTAACAAAACGTCATTAGTGCGGCCAGAATTCTAGGAGGTCCAGCCAAGCAGAAGAGGCTGCACATTTTATTTCCACATGCCAAATAATTATTTGAGTTTTAAAATGCCCATTTACCTAGGATACCTGACTTGACCGCATGTGTCTGCGGATCCTTTGCTTTTTTCATAACACCTGCTTTTTTTTCGCCCATAGGCACTGAAATACAATTTGAGAAACACTATAGCACACCCGACCTTTTTCAGATCTCCCAGACAAACTCCAAACTCGCCAGCTTTCCCCATCTCAAGAGTGTGAAATCTTATTTTCCAGTTCTCTGCTCAAATTTAACAAGCCACCTCCTGCTTAACCTTCTTCTGTGAAACCTGAAAGCACCAGACAATTGTACGCCCAACCCTTGCTCCTCAGAGCTCTCCATCTCTCTCCATCAGGAGTCCACGGAACCACAATTTCAAACCTCTGATAATCGCCCTCTACCACCCGGAGTGTAGCGTGCGGCTTTAACTTCTATCTTTGTGCCCCAAGTACAAAGAACGCCCCACCCGCGAGCATGATTCTAGCCATCTTCTCCCCCTCTGACTTTAAGACAGAAGCATTTAGATAGCATCTAATGATCTCCAGACTCTCAAGGACCGACTCAATGAATCTATCGCTAGACTGGGGTTTTGCTGAGGGATACTGTTGTTACCGCTTCCTGGTGAAGACGTACTTAGTGAAAACACGACGGCTCTCAATTAGGCAGCTGGGTGACTTATAAATATATATTTATGTTTGAAGCCTAAGTGGCCATTGGCTTCCCTACTGTTTTACTTAGCTAACAAAACAACTCTATCAAAGTAAGTATTATTCCAAAACCCAACTTCCTGTGCAGAGCACTCCCATGTGTTCCATCAGTCTGGCTCGCTGATGAACTACATCGTTTCTTATAAACTGTCCATGGCCCATAAATTTCCAAGCATAAAGGCTATTACTGTGCTGTGCAAATCTGCTGAGAATTTGGGCCTTTCGAACTCCGTTTTACCTGGCTGCGACGAGACAGGGAGAGAAAGTCCATCTGCAAACTTCCCCTCTTCTCTCCTTCCCGGACCCACTCCCATTTTGATCAGGGAGAATTATCTAGTACAGACAAGACTGGAACAAGGGTTTATTTTGACTAATTTTAAGCAGCTTTCTGCATCCAGTTAGCATTTTCTTCCTGCAAATGCTACATATTAGAAAAGAGAAAAGAGATGTTGGGGCAATTTTCTAACGAATCCGGGAAGTATGGATTGGAAAACTCAGAAGGTTGAAAAACATAATTTTTTTCTTGGGCTAGCAAAATGATTCCAGATAATAGTAGAAGGGGAATCACAAGAGAATGCTGCAGAATCCCAGGGAATGGCTCAATCTAGTTTCTATCGGTACAAATTATGTACTCAAGACTGTAAAATAATCAGAAAATGTAAGCCTCTGGCCAGATTTCTAGTCTAAAAATGAAGAACATTGCCAGGCAGCATCGTAATCATCATTGGCATCACCTGCTTATGTCCGTGCGTCACAGTTTACAATCGGTTCAGAGACATAATCTCGTTTGATCTTCAGGAGTAGGTACAAAGGATTCGGGAGAGATGGGGCACGGACGTATCGCCATCCCTGAGATTTCTTGACAATTCATCACCAACTTCATTCAGTTTCATTTAACGATGGAAACAATGCTGGTGCTATCGATAGGAGCTACACTATGCAGCATGACCTGGAGACCCGGCTACCACGACGCATTTGCTACAAAGGAAATTAAAACATAAGCTGATGTTTTGCGAAGCTTAGCCACTTAAGATTTATCGACATTAAATCTGACAGTTTCAAGAGCAAACTAATACATCCAGCATTTTTAAGGCAAATGGGGAGGATTCTGGAAGGAAGGAAGGAAGGAAGGAAGGAAGGAAGGAAGGAAGGAAGGAAGGAAATAAGGGCGGGCAGTGGAGCAAGAAAGTGTCGGGGGAAGAAAGGGAGGGAAGGAGAATACTCTATTTCCAGTCTGACATTTCCAGGGCCTTTTCTTTCTGCTGAAATAAGTGGTCTCATCTGGACATCGTCTAACCCAGAATCCATCTTTGCACCTTCACACTGCCATTCACTTCTCATTAAGTAAATAGCAAGCTGCTTGTGCTATTGTTAGTCTCTGACACAGAATCTACTGTTGAAGAAATCTTCCTGGCAATACGAGGAAATGGTGGTTGTTTGTGGAATGCACTTAGTGCAAAGGGGGCTAGTAAATTCTAGGGAGAAAAGAGAAGTTTTGCTTTGTTAATCACTTTAAAACCATTAAAAACTTTTTTTTCCAGGCAATTATAATCCTAATGAGAAAATATTCATCGAGTAAATGAATTGTATCTAATCTAGAGAATTTGAGGCAGTGGAGAACACAGAATGAAACACCCTCTCAGCATCTATCTCAGTGTCTGGGTCTAAATATTCCTTTCGATGAAGTCTCACCGACTAAATTACTGTTGCCTTCACAATATCATGATACCCTTCACCGTTCGTTTCTTGAAAAACATGGTTTATTGTGCTATAACACATACTCCACAAGCAGGATTCAGCAGTGCCATAATTTTTACCAGATATAATTCTCTTCACTATGTATACATAAGCCCTTCGCTAAAATTCTCTTTCGAGGGAAATATTCAAAATTAATAATATAATTTTTAATAGAATCACAACCCATTACATACTGTTGAACGACTTGTAAAATCTCCATAGAAAAATCTCAGGTGACTGAAAGAAGATGGAAAAACTAGCACGGTAAGTTATTTTTCATTGTTTGCTCTGGAATTCCTTCACTTAAAGGGCTTATTATGGTGCACAAGATGAGGTGGTTCTCCCGGCAAGTTTTCTTTTAAAAAGATCGTAAAATCTCACTGTGAATATTTAACTGAAGAGTAATAACATAGTGTCAGATACTTACACAGCATAATGGTGTAACACTCTGCATTCTGACATCTGTCCAGACAGATGTTTAAAACTGAAGTTTTTCAAGATTTTTTTTTTAAGTTTTATAGAAAAAGATCTGGGAATCATTTTTTATACCAAACCTACTTTGTTACAATTTCGCTGTCAACAATTTAATTAATTGAAAGGGAGATGGAAAAGCCAGTGATTTATATGGGCTTTCTAAGAAAAATTTGGTCAAAATGAAAAATAAAAATTTATGATTAGCTTTCTTTACTGACATACCACCATCAATCTCCTTGTCTATCTACAAGGTTGACACGGACATATAAAACAGTTCCTTATTTTGAGTTTTTTCTTGATTTGATTATGGCAAGTAACTTGATCCTAAAAAAAGAATCCTTAACCTTTAAAGCGACCACAGCCATGTCTTGTGAGGAACTCTTTAAAGAGTAACCCTGAGTTCTCCTCCTCGCACGCCATCACGCCGCTGCTAAATATGAATGTGATATATTTCTTTTTAATTAAAAGTAGTTGCATAGTGGTGTGATTTTTAATAACTTCAATGTCTTCAGATTTCTACATTTTAGATTCATGTTGAAACTTGTACACCACCACATGCTGATTGCAAAATTCATTACCACGTAAATCATGCTTTAGTGATAGTCCTTTAACCAAAGTTGGTTTGATTGCAAAGTGCTCACTGGTTGGCTTATTTATTATGAAGGTTTGTCAGGCGGAGCAGTTAAGTTAATCAGTGCCCAATAAAAGATTTAAGCCTATAGATATGTCACCCGATTTATTACTAACAAAGGTGTGGGGCTTCTTAATAAACACTCATGAAAACATGTTGTGATGACTACTCCAGAAACCTTATTTCCATACCGTGTGCGAAGTTTAAAGGAGATCTCCTAGTTCCCTTGAAAATAAAGAAGAGCTTACATTATTTTCCTGAGTTTTATTATCTGACTATATGTCCCTAGAAGATACTTAACTTGATTTGCTTTGGAATCAATATGCAGTTTGCTATTTCTCTTTTCCTACGTGGCTTAGCGTGCTGTCATTTAAAATAGGGTAAGTCTTCCGCTTAAGCCCATGTCTCCAGCATGTATGTAATATCGGTAACTTTCAACGAGGTTATGCAGGCTTACTCTTGGAAGGTTTTGATGTTACCATCTTCCTGTTGGGTATTTTTTGGAAGAAAATCATGATGCCAAACATAATTAGGACCAAATGCAAACTGACAGGCAAAAGCCTCCTTTACTCCACTAGGTCATTGTAGAAATGAACAGGAAGTGTGAAACATGATGCCTTTAACAGTGGGATTTATGTACGAGCTGAGAGACTCTGAAAAAGCTCTGGGTCACAGTTTCCTCATCTTCAAATGGGGCCACGGGAGGGGGAAAAGGAATGAAACAGATCATATCGAAATTCCTTGCAAATACTCAAATCGTATGATCTTATGAGTCCATTAACAGTCCTCATTTAACTCAGTAGAGTATTTTTAACTCCAAAGCTAATGCAATGCCATGCAAATGGCGTATTTTCAATAATAGTAACCAGGAGCGATGAGTTGGGACTTACAGATCATGCTCCCACAAAGTGAAATGAAGCTTCATGGCTTTTGTCTAGAAAATTCAGTTCAATCTATGTTAGGGCCAGATAATCAAGATTTAAGAAGAGAATTAATATACTCAATCATTTTTGCCTGAATTATTCAGATGATTGCTCAAATTTCCACTTCCTTTAGCCAGGATCTCTAAATATTCTCTCCATATTTGTCTCTAATAAGGCTTTGGGAGTGAAGTTTGGGATTTATTTTAGTCTATTTATTTTTAACTCTTACAGTCAACAAAAGAGATATATAAAATATTTTCACCAAAAACAGTACTTTTTGCTAACGTAAAGATAAATATAAACATAACTGCCAGGAGACCATGATGTTTGACTCTCTTTAAATGAATCACATTTAAGTGGGAAACTCATTGCCACCGATTCTGGTACTTAAGCACAGAACTATGTCTTCCTAATGTACTTTCCACTTGTGCCCAAAGGCCAGTGTGTCAGGCGGGAAGGACTATCTCCTGTCAGTTTTTTGCTTGATGTTAATATAAGAACGGGGCGGGGGCAACCCCACCCGGAGTGAAGTTTGAGTTTTGTCTGATGCCATAATTTTGATCAGAAAAGCATCACACCCCACTCCAAATCCGCTGATAGCATGACCTTGAAAAGTGCGCCGTCCCTCGTGGACATTTTTCGAGGAGTAGCTTTCGAGGACAAAGACCTCATTTTTTTCCAAATGCATCCTCCTCAGATTTAAGCACTAGGAAGAGAGGGTGGGGTTGTGAATACATGTGAATGTGTTTTAACTGCCAAAAGTGCTTTAACTCAAAAAGATGTTATGGGATATAAAGGCCCAAAATATTCGGCTGTGCATGCTTCCATGATACCTTGATAATCTGTAAGGTAAGCATATTCAACTAAATGCTGAGCCAGGAGGTTCAGAACCTTGCAGTCTTTCCCAGGACATCGAAATGTGCCCAAAGGAAGCTGAGCATATTTTTGGAAACTGTAATTAGAACTATCTTGTTGCATATAATAGAAAAGCCTAAAATAATAATGACAAACAGGGAGGGAAGGAAGGGAAGGGAAGGGAAGGGAAGGGAAGGGAAGGGAAGGGAAGGGAAGGGAAAAAGAAGTGAGAGAGGACAGAGAGAAGGAGGGAGGGAGGGAGGGAGGGACGGAAGGAAAGAAGGAAAGAAGGAAGGAAGGAAGGAAAGAAGGAAGGGAGGAAGGAAGGAAGGGAGGAAGGGAGGAAGGGAAGAGGGATGGAAGGAAGGAACAGAAAGGAGGAAGGAAGCAAAGAAAAAAGGAAAAGAAGAGGGGAGGGGAGGGGAGGGGAGGGGAGGGGAGGGGAGGGGAGGGGAGGGGAGGGGAGGGGAGGGGAGAAGAGGAAAGAGGAGAGAAGAGGAGAGAAGAGGAGAGAAGAGGAGAGGAGAGGAGAGGGGACAGGGCATGAGGAAGTTAATTTCCTTCTCATGTAAAAATGAAGGCAGGCAGCCCAGGACTGGTAAAGTGGCTCCCAGTTGTCGTCAGTCTCCTATCTTTCTGCCCCGCCATCCTTGAGGTGGTTTCCATCCTCAGGGTCAACTCATGGTTCAAGATAACTGTTGGAACCTGAGCTATTAGTTCTCAGTTGCTGCACTAACAAAATAGGGATAAGAGAAGGATAAAAGGGTTTCCTCCAAGCTGAGTCCATTCCTTTTAAGCAGCTTTCCCAGAATTCCACAGAGCACCTCTGCTCTTCGGCCAGAGCTCAGTCACATGACCACATTAGCTGCAAGAGAGGCTGGGAACTATCTTTAACTCTAGGTGGCAAGAGACCTGACTAAAATTGAAGTTCTCTTCTTCAGGTAGAGGAAAATAGATACTGGAATAGACAAGAAGCAGCCTCTGCTTAAACAACTAGGGGGTGAAACATTTTTCAAGGACTATTCCAGGAACACATTTTTTCCCTCGAAAGGGGGAAGAGGTTTGCCATCAAAGGCTACCCCTAAGGCCAAACTGTGAAGTATGGGTAGCAATGGGTACAGTACTAAAAGTCTGAGAGGCTGGACTTACTGGGGTGTGGTAGAAACCAACTTCCAGATAGAAAAATAAGGGTGCATCTGTTCCCAACTCTCTCAGCTCCCTGGAGACATTACAGGGGTGAACACTGGGGTGTGGCAGTGCCAGCCGCCCAGAGATTTCGTTGGCATCTATGGTAAAAATCAAAGGAAACAGCACAGAAGAGCAATAGGACTCGGGCTTGGGCATCACACAAACTTGGGCGGAACGGGAAGTCTGCATTACTCCTAAACTCTTCCGATCCTGGGTATTTTTGCTTCCGAAATCAGAGAATGGATACTCCTCCCATGGTCACTTATAATGTTAAAGTGGGAATTCCATGAAGCACATATACTCAGCAAATCTTCTTTATAACAAGATAAGCAACCGAATGCCCCAGAGGTACAGAGGGTGGTGTTCATTTCGTCTGCCTGCCAAGTCTATGGCTCAGCTTTTCCCTGTCGTTTCTCCTGCACGCTCCCTTTCTGTTTTTCATTCTCCCTCACCACAAATTAGGGCTCTCAACTGTATCTACTTAATAATATTACACAGACTACTAATTTATGAAAAGTACATGTGGTAAAGAGTCATAGTCACAAGAGGGGGAGCATAATGATTCCGATCTTGAACTCCAGCATCGAACTTGAAATCCCAGCGCCGACATTTGGTCAAACGTCCTTCACTTCACTAGGGTTCAGTTTTCTCGTCTGTAAATTGGGACTGATAATTCCTCTCTCACAAGTAGCGCGTCAAGCACTGAGGTCAAAGGCTGGCACACGGTGTGCAACGCATGAGTGTTAGTGATCGTTACGCTCTCAGGAGGGTGGGAGGGAGAAGTCACGGTCACCGGGGGCTTCCTCTCTGCCAGGCACTATACTTTATACTGAAGTTGTATATCGCTTTTATTCCTTCCACTGATGCTACAAGTGAGGAACCTTTCTTTGCAGAGGAGGAAAGCGGCACTTGGAATCGCAGAAGCCCTGGCCCAGGAGAGAGAACAGATCAATGACGGGGCATTATTTGGTCCTGGGTCTGTGTTTCCAAAGGTCATGCTTTTTCCACTCATTCACCAGAAAAGCAGCTGGCGCACCAATTTCTAATTCGACCCCTTGATACACTGAAGAGGCAGAGCAGAATTTAGGACACAGGCTATAATGACGACTTTCAGCACTGAAGTGACCTCAAGAGAACGTTTTCAACTTTTGACATACGTAAGTCTCCTCCTGAATATGGGAGTTTGTCGCCCCATTTATTTTTAATGTCAAAAGGGTTCAGTCGCAATGGAATTTTAGAAAACCTACTGATAGTGTAGTTTTTTTTTAAATTTTAACCTAAATGTTATTTTTACTGTGCCCCAAAGAAAAATGTCCTTTATATGACTGTCATTCAAATATTATTCATGGTTCTGAAACAGTTAAGTAAGATGAACATTATTTTTTTTAATGAAACCTCTTGTGTAAGAACTATGTGTATTTATGGATCTTCTGGTAATTCTCTACATTAATTCCTTGACCTCAAACTGACCAGAGAAGGTCAACAATTCCTGTAATGTCCCTGAGCGGTACATTTTCATCTCTAACTTAGCTGAAAAGTATATAAAAGCTCGGGCCGTCAGAAAGCACCCAAAAAGCTATACAGCTGAGTGACCCCAAAATGCAAGTTAATCCCTGCAAGGTCAATTGTAATTTATGTTCAATTAACTGGCTCAAGAAACCTGTTTTAGACAGAAGCCAGAAATTAGGAAACCCATTGCTTGACTTTGTAGTGGGGAGCATTTCTGCAAAGGCCACCATCAGGGACCCAAAATAAAAGGCTCTCCGCAGGCTTTTCCCCTAACTGAGCGTACTTCGGTCCCCTCCATGTGCTTCAACTGACCACACGGCCTCTCTCCCGGGATGTGCTGGAACCAGGAGGATTTGGATGGAAAGCCTGGGGTTCCTTACCGGATACTGTGCAAGCCAACAGGATTGCCAAGAGAGCCTCCACTCCACCATGGAAGGTATCACATTAAGCCTCCATCTGGTCACATGAGAAAGACTCAGGAGGCAGTGGGAAGGGCTTCCGCGGGCCACAGCTGAGAAATTTGAACATCAAAAGAAATAACGCAGTAATGAAGCAAAACCCATTAAATAAAACACGAGTCCATAAGTCCATACTGATAGAAATAAGTAAAGGAATAAATAAATAAAGGAGGGAAAAGCAAAAGCTCTTCCTTCTAATAGAATGCCAACTAATATATTAAAATGATGGAGTTAGAAGAACATCAGTGGATCTGAAAACCAGTGAGTAAAGGTATGATAAGGACCAAGATATTACATAATACTCTCAACCTTCCTCCCACTTGGTGGACAACACCTTAAGGAAAGGAACGAAGTTAACATCACCAGTACTGGCACAGGCATCACCGCGTCTCTTCTGTGGTGCTCCTGCCAAAATTGCCTAACCCGAATCCAGTCATAAGGAAACCTCAGACAAACCTCAACTGAGGGGCATTCCACAAAATAACTACTCTGTTCTCTTCCACAATGCCAAGGTGAGGAAGGACCAAGGAACTACTTATTCTAGATTTAAGGAAACAAAAGAGAGACGCCATGTAAGATGTAACGTATGACCCTGGATTAGATTCCAGGCCAGGGAAAAAAAACTATAAAAAGGATGTGATTGTGGCAATTGATGAAATTTTAGAATATTTTTTAAAAAGTTTTTGTTTAATGTTTATTATTTTGAGAGAGAGAAAGCATGAGGTGGGGAAGAGTAGAGACAGAAAGAGAGAGAGGGAGACACAGAATCAGAAGCAGACTCCAGGCTCTGAGCTGTCAGCACAGAGCCTGACGCGGGGCTCGGACTCACGAACCGTGAGGTCATGACCTGAGCTGAAGTAGGGTGCTCAACCCGCCGAGCCACCCAGGCGCCCCAACTGATGACATCTTAATACAGATTGTGGATCAGACAACAGCATTGCGTCTATGTTACATTTCCTGATTTTAGTAATTATTCTGTTATTGAAAGATATTCGGTTATGTAAGCAAGCGTCCTTGTTCTTAGAGGGCGACAATGTCATCAACTCAATCTCAAATAGTTGAGGAAAAAAATTATGTGAGTTATTTGAAAGAGAAAGAAAATGATAAAGCAAAGGTCAAAATGTATTCAATAAGTGATATCTGGTTACAGAATTAAAGGATTATGGGAGGTTCTTATATTGTTCATGAAACTCTTCTGTAAGCTTCAAATTACGTCGAAATGAAAAGTTATTTTTAAAAAACACATAAAAATTTAAAACTACAGCAAAACTAAGGCCTTGTTAGTTAAAGATACATCCTGAAGCGTTTCAAAGGGTAAAGACCTGGTGGGTGCTGTTCAATTTACAATATTCCAGAAGAAGGAGACGGAGAAAGTGAGAAACGGGCTGGGGAGGGGAGACAGATTTTTTTAAAGTAGCAAAATGCTGAGAATTCTTGTTCTTGAAGTTGGGGGATGGATATATAGGGATGTGTTGTATCCTTTTTTACTTTTGCATATGTTTGAAAATTTTCCATAATAAAGAGGTTTTAAAATTTTTTTTAAATATTTATTTAATTTTTGAGAGACAGAGCATGAGCGGGGGAGGAGCAGAGAGAGAGGGAGACAGAAACTGAAGCAGGCTGCAGGCTCTGAGCTGGCTGCACAGAGCCCGACGCGGGGCTCAAACCCACGAACTGTGAGATCATGACCTGAGCCCAAGTCAGACGCTTAACTGACTGAGCCACCTAGGCACCCCATAAAATTTTAACCCCCCTCTAAGTTAACGTCCATCCTGCAGCTGCACAAATGACAACAATGATAATTCCACGCTGGGCCCCCCACCACACACACACACACACACACACACACACACACTCCAACTTGCCCATTCCCCTGATAGTCATGGTAAAAAAAATCTGGCTGGTTTGCACTACTTCCAGATTATAATCTGTGTTCAAGAACAGTATTTTATGGGAATTATTTGGCACTTAATAGACATTCAACTATGTGGCAACACAGGAAGTGAGAACTCCAAGCTGGGGTTCTCTTAATGCACTTTGCTAATTAATACAGAGCGATGGAGGTTTATGCTCATTCTTTTTCTATTCAGAAAAAACACTCTACAGCAAAGCTGGAATCAGAAGCCCTAGGCATTCCAAGCTTCCAGAAAGGCAGCCACGGGGAGGGAGCCTTTCCTACCACACTTGGAGCCGACTCACTCCCATACATTGCATGTAACTTGACCTTAGGTTCTAAACGATTTCAATCTAAGGCAACATGTATATTGCCTTTAAGAAATTAAATCTTGGGGAAATTAGTGGGGGAAAAAAGTCATTGTCTAATGGAAGATAGGAAACAAAAGTTGATAACAAACTTCAAGAGACACTCCCTGAAACTCTGTGAAACCAGGAGTCGGGCTTTGAACCCTAATCAAACGAGAGATCCTTCTGTTTGCTGTGATCTTCATCCCCGAAGGCATCCCAGGAGCCACTTCGTTTAGAACGGGAGAAAACGACATAAAAGGGCCATTAAGTTAAACCATTTAGTGGCAACTGCAGTAATAAGATTTAAACACATTGTAGAGCATGTTTTAAAAAGCACCACAAAGACATTCGTTATTTAATTTTATTCTCACAAACACCTGTAAGGCAAGCTTGAAACACTGCATTCATCCCCGTTTCACAAGTGAATAAACTGACGCTTACCGTAACTGACTTCACCGAAGGCGCGAAATAAGTAAATGAAAAATAAGTAAATGACAATGCTAGGATTCCTTCATAAAGTTTCCCAACTCCCTATCCCCCGTGTTATTCCCAAGAGCAATGACAGCAAAATTCACAGAAGATAAACATTTAATGAGCATTCCCCTGCCGTTCAATACGTTACCTGCCATTGTTTCTAAAGCGGACTTTGCAAGTCAGGACGGAGTGCTCCAAGTCAAACAGCCACTGAGAGGTTCACAAAACAAAGTCAGCCCTGTTTTTATCTTCTGCAACATTTCTCATAGAACCTGATATCGACATGTTACTCACAGGAGCACACAACTTGATGCCGCGGGGAGTCTCTGGTCAACTTCATGTGCCTTCATTTCAGAAAATCATTTTTAATTAAAAGTGCCAAATGCTAGAATCAATCTGAGATATTCTAAATACTGAAGAGAATTAACCGGATAGGACGACTGGCCTAAACTTCACAGGGATGAAGGAAGCGAAACCATTGACTGAACCTCTGAGTTCAGATGCAGGTTTAATTCCAACTACACATGATGAAAATGCTGCCTGCGGACTCCATGACCAACCTTCCTAGAAAAGGCAGCACTGTCATTTGAAAAATACTTAGTTCAGAAATGACTCCAACCGAGTTCAGGCAGGTACAGATGCACTTTGAGGTGAATGAGGTTCAGAAACAGCCAGGAGCAGAGATGCGGGATGACCTCCTATGAGAAGTACCAGGAAAACGTTTGATCAATTGGAGAAATAAACAAAATGGAGGTAAGCGCAGGATTTTCTTAGCAGACATCTCTTGTGTCTGTTTTTATATTAAAAGAAAAAAACAACTGGGCGCCTGGGTAGCTCAGTTGGTTAAGTGTCCGACTTCCACTCAGGTCATGATTCAGGGTTCTTGGGTTTGAGCCCTGCGTTGGGCTCCGTGTTGACAGCTCAGAGCCTGGAGCCTGCTTCAGATTCTGTGTCTCCCTCTCTCTCTGCCCCTCCCCTGCTCATGTTCTCTCTCTCTCAAAAAAAAAAAAAAAAAAAAAAAAAAAACCATTAAAAAACCTGATATGTCCACTATATCTTAGGTAGTTGAGAGATCCAAACTAAATCTCCTTGTATAGTTTTCTATGGTTGCCATAACAAAATAGCATAGACCGGGAGGACAACAGAAATTTATTCTCCCACAGTTCCGGGGCTTAAAGTCCAAAATCAAGCTATCGGTGGGTCTGATCTTCCGAGTCCTCTCTCCTTAGCCTGTAGATGGCTGCTTTCTTCCTGAGTCTTCCCATGGTCCTTCTTCTCTGATGTACCTTCTGTGTCCAAATTTCCTCTTCTTTTAAGGACATCAGTCATATTGAATCAGGGTCCACCATCCATATGACTTCATTTAACCTTAATTACTCCTTGGAAGGCCCTATCCCCAAACACAGTCACATTCTGAGGTACAGGGGTAAAGGGCTTCAACTTATGGGTATGGAGGGAGGATGGGGGAGACACGATTCATCCCACAGACCTCCTATTGCCTGAAGCCTCAGCCTATTCATGGAAGGTTTTGAGCCAGGCTACAACAAACCAGATGAGATTTGAGTGCCTTCCCCAACCCAAGCTGAATTCTAGATTTTCACCAAACCCACGTCATTTGCATTCCCCTTGTGCCCTGTTTCTGTCCCATACTGTAAGTCTAGAGGCAATGGCTTGCTCTACTTACAGAGCAAAATTTAGAGAAAACACCTCTACCGATTTGGGAACTATCTAATTTCATTTGGTTCAAAAAGAAAAGGCAATACTTCAGGTATTTACTTGAATCTGCTTATTCGAGCTCGTGGCCCAGTTTGCTTCATTACCAGCTAGACGACCCTATATTTACCCTTTTCTTTGTTTCTATAACCAACAAGAAGTGCAAATGCTATCAGGTGTAAAAGCATATAATTTAGCCAGTGACAAAGGCAAAATATTCCCATGGCATGCTTTGCACAGGACGTGTGGATAGAGCCTGTAACTAGACATGAAGAGTTGATGCTGGGTTAGGACCTTTTGCTCCCTGCTTCTTATCGCAAGACACTGCTTAATGACTACAGTCTACAGTAAGTTGCTCTTCTGGAAAAGGATGTATTATGAATACATGTCTGTATCTCAGAGGTGCCTCAAGACGTTGTGGAATGTTGTAACTCCGCCATTTGTCAATTATGTAAAAATAAAGAAAGAGAAACACTGTACATCACTGACAGGAAAACGCTCCGCCTAACAGGTGATGCTGTTTCTGGCAACCTTGCCACTGAGTTTCACTGTTTTCCTGACCCCGGGATGAGGCCTCTGATACTGCACACTGGGGGTTGCAAAAAGCCCTCCAAACACACCTCTCTCTGGACGAATTAACACACGCTGTCCTGGAAACACAACTCAAAATGCGTAAGCACTGCTGAAGAAAGGCACACGGCCATGTGCAAAATGCTGCCCCTAGCTCTGTGGTTCCATCTAAGTTCCCGATGCTAGCCAGCAAGCTTTTCATTTCCGGTCAGTCCTCTCTTCCGCTTTCCACTGTGGAGCTGACGTTTAATCTTCCCCTCAAGCCCATTCTTTCCCCCTACCCTCAGAGTGACCAATGTCCTGGTCTGTCCAGGACTGAGGGCGTTCCCGGGCAGCATGGGGGACTTTCCGTGCGGAACCCTAATTACTCTCCTCTCTCTTCATTCCTCGTCTAATGACATCACTACGCAGATCTCAAAAAAAAAGAAAATTAAGGCCATCAGGTGTAAACTGCCTCTGATTTTTCCTTGGCCATGCCTCACCCGGACACGCAGCTGCACCCGCCAGTTGTCTTCAATCTCAGAAGCCAGGGTATCCCGCTGCTGATTCGCAGCTTGATCCCCGCCCCCTCCACGCTGCTTAATATGGATTTCCCCTGTACTTAACACCTCTTTCTTGCAATTTCAACATTTCCTCATCTTTCCCCTCATTATACAAACATGCACAAGGCTTTCCCATCTGTAAAATCACATATCCTTCCCCCATCGTGTATCCCTTTATTGACAGCCCTACCCCTTACCCTTCCTTCACCATTAACTTCTTGTTTTAAGTTGAGGTATAATTGACATGCAATATTGTAAGTTAGTTTCGGGGTGTACAACAGAATGATTCAATATTTGTAGGCATTGTGAAATAATCACCACAATAAATCCAGTTAACATTCATCACCACACACGGTCACATAATTTTTTTTTTCTTGCGATGAGAACTTTTAAGATTTACTCTCTTAGCAACTTTCGAATATACACCAGTATTAACTAAAGTACACCCTGCTGTACGTTATGTCCCCATGACTTATTTGTTGAACAGCTGGAACTTTGCTCCTTAGAACTCCCTTCATCCATTTTGCCAGTCCCCACCCCCCTGCCTCTGGCAATCAATTATCAGCTTTCTGTATCTGTGAGCTTGGCTTTTTGTTTTGTTTCTGTTTTTAGATTCCACATACAAGTGAGATCATATGGTATTTGTCTTTCTCTGTCTGACTTAGTTCACTCAGCATAACGCCCTCAGGGTCCATCCTTGTTGTGGAAAATCGTGACATTCCATTCTTTTTTATGGCTGAGTAGTACTCCACCGTGTACATCTTCGTTACCCCCTCATCTGTCATTGGAGGCTTAGGTTGCTTTCAGGTCTTGGCTATTGTAAATAATGTTGCAGTGAACATGGGGGTGCAGGTATTTTTTTGAGTTAGTGTTTTTGCTTTCTGCGGATAAATACCCAGAAGTAAAATTGCTGGACCGTACAGTAGTTCAATTTTTAACCTTTCGAGGAACCTCCGTAAAGTCTTCCCTAGTGGCCGCACCAATTTACTTTCCCATAAACAGAGCACAAGGGTTCCCTTCTTTCCACATACACGCTAACGCTGGTTATTTCTCGTCTTGTCTGGCCATGCTAACAGGTGTGAGTTGATACCTCGTTGCAACCATAAACTTTTTGAACAAGGTCCTGAGTGACCTCACGTACTCCAGCAGGTCCTCCAAAATTTTTTACCTCTGACCTTCTCTACTAAAATACAAATTTTTGTCTTGTATTTTGTTTGTTTGTATTGACTTATTTGTATTAATCCTCTTAATGAGCATCTCTATCTTGATAACCCATTAAGTATCTTAAACTCAAAGTGCCTAAAGCAAAGCTTTCATCTTTCTTTCTAACATGTCCCTTCTTCTAAAGTTACTGTCCCAGCAAATGGAACCACAATCTTCCTGGTTTCCCAGGCCACCAATCATCATGTCATTGTTTTCATTTCTCTTTCTGTCTCACCTCAATCACCCATACTAGCCTCCTGTCTCCTGCATACATTTTCTTACTCTCTCCTCTTGGTCCCATCTGTCCATACAACAGTCTCCTGGCTGGTTCCTTAGCCTCCTAGTCTAGACCCACCTGCTTCAAACTGTCACTCATAAGGTTGGCATCTGTGAGGTCATGGACCAAGCTATTCGTATTACGTGGAGTAGAGGAAAATCTTGGAGTCGGCCCTCTGAACACTGAAGTGGCCACAAGAATGTCTGCTTGGAGTTGGCGAACAATTTCTAATATGTTCGTGAAAATGGCTGGATCAACGTCCCCACTGGTTTGGTGGCTGACTGAAAGAACAGTATCAGTCAACTGAAGGTGGTCGAGGAGGCTGCCTGTGCTCCTTCGTGGGGAAGCCACTTGCTGATTTGATGTGCAGCATTGCACCTGGATGGAGACCTAACGAGGTCCTTCTTTCTGCAGTGTGGGCTCCTGTAACTGCATTACCCCGGCCTCTGGAGGTTAAAGGTCGCTAACAAGTCGAGCTGTTACTTGGTCATTCCACACAGTTAACTACTATGATCTTCTTTCTTTCTTTTCTAATGTTTATTCATTTTTGAGGGAGAGAGCATGAGTGGGGGAGGGGTCACAGAATGAGGGTGACAGAGGATCTGAAGCAGGCTCTGTGCTCAGCAGCAGCGAGCCTGATGCAGGGCTCGAACTCATGAACTGTGAGACCACGACCTGAGCTGAAGTTGGACGCTCAGATGACTGAGCCTCCCAGGCGCCTCTTTATGATTTTCAACTCGTGTTTACAACGTCCTCTCCTGCTCCTCTACTCCAGCCCCACTGGCAATCTTGCCGTTGTTACGTAAACCATTTTCTCTTCTAACTCAGCGCCCTTTTCAACATTCTCAAACAAATAAACTCAGAAATTAACAATAATGATTTTCATTCGGAAAAAATAAAGTAAGAAGAACCACTGGAGCATAACACCCTGCTGAGAAAGCTTGTTCTCCTGGAACTGTTGTCCTCAAAGATGGGGACCTTGATCTTGTGTTTCCCAGGTTCTTTGTCAGCTAGCTTCTTGCTGGCTTTCACCAAAAGGAGGGACGGCTGACAGATTTGAGAGTGAAAGAAAACACTCCAGAATTATTTTTCCCTCTCCTATCTCCTCCACAGCTCCGAATCCACCAAGCCATAGTCATATCTTCTACCAGGTGACCCCGACGGGTCATTCACCTGTTCCCTCTGTCCCTCTAGTTCACATGGGACAACGGCTTCCTGTGACTGCTCAGCTCTCAGTCCCTCCCTGCCACCTGGTTGCCTTCACAGCCTCTTCTATTGCATAACCAATTCCCTGCATTAAAGTCTTTCCCTTGTATGCAGTCAGAGTGGCTTCTGTTTTCTTGGCCGAACTCAGACACAAAAACATGTCCTGATCTCTACTTCTCCTCACCCAGCCTGTCACAAAGGCTTTTGGGGGCTCCCTTTCTCCAGGTTGTTGGTTTAACTTTTGCGTTCCCATGGCACCTGTGAATACTGCTAGGGGTGGGGATTATGGTTTTCTTACCAGCTCCACTCCTCAATGAACCTCTGAAGGCACAGACAAGGTCCTGTTAGTTCCAGCACCCCCGCTGTCCTGCTCACCGCTCAGGGTGCATTAGGTGCTCAAGATTTTATCTACACACACCACACACGCGCACACACACACACACCTTTTTTCACTCTTAAAAAGGAGTCTATGTAATATGCTAGAAATATGTGAAGATGTAAGGCATGATCCTGATCAGAATAACACAGGATTTAAATGAAAAATAGTACATCTGCGGATTTACTTTTTTCACTAAAGGGGAAGGCTCTAGTAGTTGGGCTTTACTCTTTGGAGTTTTTCAGGCTACGGGGCCACAGTCCAGTCACTGGTGGACAAGTTGCTTTTTATTTCTGTGAAGCGACTTCATCGATAAATGTATTAATTACTCTCAGTAAATCCTTTGGAACAATGAGGAACTGTCATTTTACTTCTGGTGGCCAGACAGGGAAAAATCAAAGGAAAGCATCTCAGAATTCTAAGAGGCCCTCGGAACTTTGAGGACAAAGGAATAACCCTGGTGAGTCAGGACTCTTCTGGAAAAAATCTGGAACTCTTTGAGAGGGACTTTATTACTATATTCAACAGAACGCAAACCAATTCCTTACCACATGCTACAATGTAAAGTGATTTACAAAGAAGAAATATATTAATATCATTTAGAGATTAGGAAAAAAGATCCATTGAAGATAAATTACATCATGTTCTAGTGACAGAGTCAGGATTACCCCATAGTGTGCCAGGAAGTCTGGTCACTGCCTTAGCACCACCTCCCACCTCCACTCCAGCCACCACGAAGGCTTTCCACCAGAAGACCCTTTTCGACGTGGGCATAGGTAGGGAACAACGGTATGTCTCTATCTGAATCGTGTTATTATGGACAAATTGAATACAACATATCATAAAATCCTTAACCATTACACTTTAACATAAAGTCACTGTAGCATCCCTTAATATGACAATATTTTTACTGCAGGGAAACCAGAAAAGAGGCTTCTAATCATCCCCTTAAGATTGCGGAGGGATGTGCAGAAAGAATTCATCCTTGATCAGAAAAGCTTACTTCGTAATATAAAATGTGCCTAGGGGCATCTGGCTGGCTCAGTCAGTTAAGCGTCTGACTCTTGATTTCAGTTCAGGTCATGATCTCACATTTGTGAGATCAAACCCCACATCCTACTGCACACTGGGTATGGAGCCTGCTTAAGATTCTCTCTCTCCCTCACCCTCTCCCTCTGCCCTTTGCCTGCTCTCTCTCTCTCTCTCTTTCTTTCTCTCTCTCAAAAAAATTACGTGCCTAGAGTTGACTTCCTGCTCTGGTGTGAATCATGGTGGTGACCGTCTTGGCAAGACATGGCCCATGTGTTGTGTGAAATACCACAGGTGCCAGTTGCAACAAAGTCACCATTGTCTTTCTGTAATGAACTCATTTTAAACAGCTAAGTGTCCTAAAGCGAATCCAAGTGTGCCTGGTATCCAGAAGGTCAATTACTGCACGATGTTAGACAATGGGACCACACTACTCCTAACCAGGTTGCTTTGAGTTTTTGTTTTTAATAATGCCGCTCTATTGGAATAAAGAAACACAGTACAACAGACATTGAGCCAGACATTGTGACACAATGACAGATCTAAATTGCCACAGCTGACACAAATTCCACAAAACAGCACTAACCCTGAGTCCAACGGAACATTTTATATACAATTTCCAGCCAACTCCAGGCTTGCTTTGGAGGAATTTTCTTGAAACGAGTAGATATGACTTAAATATTCTTTGCTATGCTGAGACTCCACTCCTTGTAATGACTGTTATAGCCAATTCCCACTGTTTCGTGGTGAGGGGAATGGATACTGAACCAGCTCATACTCTTAAGTTTTTGCAGATAACTTCCAGAAAATGTATCTTCAAACAAGCTCTACAGTCATTTACTTGGATTTTCACATTTATATCTCGGTATTACTCTCAAAGATGTTTCCTTCTAACATGAAAATTGTTATTAATTTCTAAATTCTTCATGTGACCACGAAACAGGCTTTTTCCAAAAGCAAAAAAAAAAAAAAAGTGATACCATCTCGATGGGGAAAAAACATATTAACATAGTACATTGTTACATATATAGACAATGTCTATTAAAATGTGATATATTTTGCTGAAATTTACAAAATAATTCATCACTTCCTTTCAACTCTTACTTGTTCCCTTAATGAACACTTTCTTTTAGGAGAAATCTTATTTAAAAAGGACAAACATGAGTTGAAATACAGAAATAACGTTTGAATTTAATATATTTGAAAAGATTTTTGAAGTGTTCTCTTAATTTTAATCTAAGGGTGAATAAATGTATTTCTGTGTTGCAAAATCAGAGAAACTAAGTCCTTAACATTACTTGGCATTAATTCTTATTGTCTAGGTACCAAAAGTTGATTTAAAATACTAAAATTATTTTTAAGGTTTTAAACTTTCCATATGGAATTCTGAAAGGGCATATTGTTTTTCCCTACCAGACATATTCAGATGAATCAAGCTGGATGATTTTAAAAATTAACTTTTTAAAACTTGATAGTTACAGATGTTTTAATCTTTGGAAGCCATTACATGTTTATTTTCCTTTCAGCATCAATTATACATAATGACCTCCACCGATCATACGCTCTGGAAGAAAACCATATTTGTTGACATTTTTTCGTGCTTTTTAAAAATAAAATTAGTTTTCATTATGATCAATGAGGGCAGACTTTTTCATTGTTAAAATCTTGGTATTTCTGAAGACTCGTCTTTGACTATTCTAACTGGGAAGTTCTGCGGCGAATAAAACTGTTACATAAATTCTCCGAATAATAGCTTAATTACTTATAAACTCTGGAAACAATTAGTTTATCATCCTTTGAAGTGCGTAGGGCAACTTGCCAGGCTGAGAGCAAAAGGCTTGTCACTTTTTCATGTAATGAGCTTAGTTTCTTTTTGTTATTTTAGATTATTTGGAAAAGGAAACTCAGTGGAATACACTTTAATGTTCGAAAGATTAAAAGTTGAATCATTCACTTCATAAATGGCCTCTGCAATAACACTTAATAAAGTACAGAAAGAAATATTGAAGGCTCGCAAGATTATGATTTATGTGCTTATGGAAATCACTGAAACAGATACTCTGGTTCAAAGATAAAGTTGGGCTTGAATGACACCAATATTGTAAAAGCTTGACGAGGACTGTCCTCCTTCTCAGCCTCACAATATCATCCCTCATCCCAACCACCAAAGAAATAGCCTCTTCTCTTGCGTCTCAAAGATGACTCTCTGCTTTCTCTCTTCACCCCCGCCCCCACCACACACTCACTTATTTTGCTGCCCGTAGGTCTCTATCTTCCCCCACCTAACCCCGAGGGGCACACCTTTCTCACTCACCGCACCTGACACCCCTCCCGTTCCTTCTGAGCTTCTCTTCCTTTCTCATCTGCGGTTCCCGGTCAGGTGTTTTTTGTTTTTTTGTTTTTTGTTGTTCCTGGCCAAACATAGATCAAAGGAAGTTCTGAATGTAAGTGGTTATTGTGAGACTGAAACACTATATTCTCAATATTACCCCAAAAATGAGGAAGAAAAATCAGGAAGAGGATGCTGACTTCACGTTGGCAGGCTCAGGGTCTGCCTGAATTGTCGCAGAGCACAGGTGGCGGGGGGAGAAGCTCTCGGAGGCCGCCTCGTTAAAGGCCAGCCGGTGACTGTCTTTGCAGCCATTGCGACGGATAGAGCCAACACCTGAGGCCCCCGGCTCCCTTCCGACCTTGGCTGTCAACGAGCAAGGTCATCTGTAATTCCTTCACCTGACCGTAGGATTGTTTACCCGGCTCCAGGAAGAGAAACTGAGGGCCAAGAAAGGCGGACAGGTCCCAAGAGCCTGGAGGCTCCCCCTTGGGATCTATCCCGTCGGTGAGGGCCCATACCAGATCCGGGACAGCAAACTTTTGCACCGTTTTGCATATTTCAAAATGATATTAACATGCTTCCTATACCGCCCCCCTCCTGTAAATCATAATTACAAACTCACCCTTCCCTTTGTCGGTAGGAATCTGCTTAGCAGTCCCAGCAAGCCAACCTACTTTGGGGATGTATTTTGCATTTTTCATTGCCCCTCATCCCTCCCCAGACCTATATGTCAAGGAATAGGGAGTTGAGACATGACACATTAATGTTTTTATCAGAGGACGCTCTCTGCTCCCACAGAAAGGGAGGGAGATCGGCAGGAGAGCTCGGCGGAGCAGACGGAAGGAAGGAACCGCGCCGCAGCTCCTGGGCAAATTCATATTCCGCGTATGCGCCTCTCTTACCTGAAATAAATCCTGCAGGCCTACCCACACAAACCCAGCAGCACTTATTTATTTGCATGTCATGCTTATAATATGGTAGAAAGCAAGACGTATCTTCAAGGAGGGGAGGAGATGAGGCTCACCTTTCAGACTCGCTCTCTTAAATAAAAAAGAATTGTCCAGCTGGGCGCCTAAGAATTTATCTTGAGTTTGTGGTCATTATCTCTATTATATAGCCCCGGCAATAAATAAATCGAGTAGTTACTACCCAACAATAAAACTGTAGTGTATGGGACACCTTACTATTACTTTCTTAATAATCTGCCGTTTCTTTCCCTTTAAATCTTCCCAGTCTTGTCTTCGCACTTGTCTACAAGGATCTATCTTCACCCCTTGAGGTACCAGACCGCTCGGTTCATTTTTATATTTTGCGAACACAATAAGTTTTCCTGTCTAGACTTTCTGTTTTTCCTCCTATTTCTCGGCAGCCTAATCTGCTTCAAGACAAAGGGTCGGCCCGGATCAAATGTCTTCCCTACCCCCTCTATTTTAACCGCCTCGTGCGCCCACATGAATGGAAATCGCCCCCGTCGCGGCAGCCACCCACGGGGTCTCTGGGAGGAAGGGGCAGCGCAGACGGTGGTGACAGGGGCCGGAGAAGACGCCCTGCACCCCCGCCCTGGGCACGCCCTTGGGAGCGCACGGAGTCCCAGGGCCCAGCTGGAGAGGCCGTCCGGGCTCGGTCTACCTCTCACAGCCCTCACCCTCATTCCTGCGGGGGGGGCGGGGTGCCCACTTGGGGGTTTCGGGGGCGGGGGTCCCGGCCCTCGGACTTCTCCCGGCTCGCCCTGCACCCCGGCGCCGCGCGCTGCCCGCGGACGCGAGCGCCGCAGCCTAGACCCGCCGGGGAAGTCGGGTGTCGCTCGGCCGCGGGCGCCTCTGCGCCTGCGGGCGTTAAGACCCCACCGAGGGGCACCGGCCCGGGGCGCAGACCGCGGGGGGACGAACGAGGGGCGCTCCCTTCGGGCTCCCGGACGCGCGGGCTGGCGGGAGAGCCTGCGCGCACGCCCGCCCGGCCTCTGCGCTCGCACCTGGGACCGGTCCCGTCCGTGCGCCGGTCGGGGACCCCGCTCCCGCCCGAGCCCCGGCCCCCGGCCGGACGGGAGCAGCTCTCCGTCCCGGGCCCGAGCCTTCCAGAGCCCCAGGGGCCCTCGGCCCCGCGGGGAGAAGGAGCCCAGCCCGCATCCGGCCGGCGCCTTCCCAAAGCACCTCCACACTTGCTTTCACGCCCGCGCGAAAAGTGACGCGTCCGGGCAGAGCGGTCAGCAAATGACCTTCTTCTCCGCGGAGCGGGAGGCCTGGGGGGAGGCGCGAGGGGGAGGGCGCGGGGGACCAGGGGCCAAGGGGCCGTGGTAAGCCGGGGGAGGAAAACAAACAGACCTGCGTCGCTTCGCCTTTTGTCTTTACACTGCCTGTCTCAAGAAATCAACTTAACCACAGCAAGCCCCCACCAGGCTTGTTTTTGTTTGCGCGACTCAGATGGCAGACAGAACTCCGGACCAAACCTCTGAGTGTGCGTGAGCGCGGAGGACGCCCGGGCCGGGCTGCCGGCGGTGAAGGGGCGATGAACTCCTCACCTTTCTTTACTCACTCCCAACACGTCGTTACAAAACCCACGCCGCCGAGTGTGTGCGGTTCGCTGCTAATTGCGTCGTGCGGGGATGATCTTTTATGACTCGAAAACAAGCGGCTGGGAAAATATTCACGTTTGGGACAGAAAACATTTTTTATTTATATCTTTGACATTTAAAAGAGCGGAATTAATTTGTCCTGTCTACATTAGCATTGAGAGAAAGTTTCAGAAATCCACCCGGGGGAAAGGGTGGGGAGAGAAAAAAAAAAAAAGTGAAGGAAAGAAAGGAAAAAGAAAAGCTAAGGCTTGGTTTTTCTTATTTCAGATCTGTAATCAATCATTGAAATAGGAGGCAGCAAAATTGTAAAGATTCGATAGATTAAAATGCAAATGAAAGGTAGAAAAAGAAACATTAACATGGCGATCAAAGATTTAATAACCGTAAATCAGGTTTTTTTTTTTTCTGTTGCAGCTGCAGTTTGTGTGTGTGTTTATGTTTTAATCATGTTCGTTCCATAAATAAATAATTTCTGAAACGAGACTAATTTTTCATTATTTTAACCGTGGGCTATAACACTAAATATTAAAAATAGAAAACGTACCGGATGCCAGATCCCCAACCAAATAAGAGAAAGACTTGTGTTGATTGGTTAAAATCGAAGGGTTTCATTTGTATGTTCTGAAAAAGAGTATTATGCTAAAAAATGCTATCTCAACTGACAAAGCCCAAAGTTTTATTTTCCCTTTAATATTTTATGTTAACAACAAGATACCATTTATATTAAATATATGCGCGGCTGCATATCCATTTCACTTTGAGCACTTGCAAAGAACGAAAGTGCCAGAATATTTAAATAATACAAAACATATATTATTTCAAAGTGACTTGACAGAATTCCTGGAAAATAATACTTTTTAGAAGAACCTGCCTTCTAGAGAAAAACGAAGTGATAGTTTCACACAGTTGAAACTACTCTTCGCTTTATCATTAAAGTTCTCTTTCCAAGTGGGGATATTTCAGCCTTTTGTTGCTGTTATCATTCGATTTAAGGTTTTAGGTCAAGGTGTCAAATCATAGAAACACACTCTATTTTATCCAACTACTCATTTTCTTATACGGTGAAGGTTTTTCACTCAGATCTTTTTGTTTAAAATGTTGATTTGTACTGTTGATTTAAAAATTATCTGTAGAACTTTTAAAATAAACACATGGATTTAGTCTTCTCTTTCCTTCCTTCATTCTTTTTTCTTTCTTTCTTTTTGGTAGTCATGAACACAAGGAGAATTCATCTTCAGAAGACTGGGAACTTTTCTTTTGGTAATGCCACCTTGCAGTGTTTAAAATAACCTCTTTCCTTAATTTTGTCTTTGAAGGAGGTATTCACTTTAATTTACTGACGTGATCAACCGGAATTATCTCCATTTCTCCTCCTTCCACAAATTAAAGTGATAACCAACCCTGGGATACTAGTTTCCTTTGGTGTCCACTCCCTCCATCCCAGCCACACAATCACGTTTTCACTGTGACAGTCCAATAATATGTTTAGTTTAAAATTATACTTAGACCTTTCCTCCTTTGTATCTTTTTTTTTTTTTTTCATTTACTTCTGTGCAGCAAGATGACTTGATTTTCATGGGATTACATGAACTCCATTCAACGTTACCGGGACATTCCTGCTCAACTAAATACTTCCCTTAATAGACAAATGAACTTCTTTTTATTTGCTGGAGTTTGTAGACAGTTTTAGATCCAGAATGTGCAACTGATTTAGTTATTGTTGTTGTGAGAATCGAACAGGCACAAAAGTCATTTATCTAAACCGAAGAGAGAGGACTCTGTAAAAGACAGGAGCAAGGGCAGAATCATGGGGAATTATCTCAGTTTATAGCTCTTATTAATTAAACCGGATGTGGTTTTATTCTGATCTTTTAGTACCGACCTTGTTAAAGGCTCCCAGATACCTTTTACCCACACATCCCCCAATTTTTTCATTCACTAGATGAGTTGGGTCCCTTGCTGTTGGGCGCAGCTTTTTCTACACTGTATCACTAAGCAGTTGCAGTGTAAAATCGCATGAGGCTACAGATGATCGCACCCCTCCCAGGAAAAAAAAAAAAGGAAGAAAAAGAAAAGAAGAAATGCTTTTCCCATTCAGTTTCGCATCTTGTTTCGTTGAAATGCAAGACAGGTACTTGATTTAGCATTTAAGCAAAAGGTTACACAAACCGCGTTTTAAAAAGTGTTGGGATGTCCGACAGGGTCAGCCCCAGATCAGATCATTTTTTGAATGCAGACCTAAAGATAATGAGTACTTGTTGTATTAAAGGGGACAAACAGTACTTTGGCTTCCTCTGACCCCAGAATGCACGGCTCGGTTTCATTGATCATCCTCCTTTATGAGATAATGCAATTACAAACATCAATAAGGGGCTGCAAGGGGAATCATTATGCGCTGACAGTGATAAATGACGGTGCAGAAATAGCATGCTTTTCCCCCCTAACAATCCAGGAGCCCAGGGGCTCCGGGGGCTGAACACAGTCGCCAAGGAAACAGATGACATCCCAAACGGCACCAAAGGAAAAAAAATGAACAGTCTTTCTTTGCCTTTCACTCTTTTCCGTCTTCCAAAGAGTTAGTTTTGGCTCCAGCAGCAGCTGCCACACAGGCTTTTCGTTATTTCAGACATTAAAGACTGGAGCGGGCGGTGGGAGTCTCCTTCCCTTCCATCCCCACCCCCATTAGATAACACACAAAGCTCGCTGTTCACAGTTTAGGACTACCTGAAAATGCACCTCTTGAAAATCTGATTGGGGTGGGGTAAGCAGCGCGGGAACGTGGGTTTACACAGCCATTGCATTGTGTTTCCCCCGCTTTCACGACTGTCCAGTGGAAACTGAGTCTCCAGAACAAGCTGGCGCCTCGTGGGTCGGCCAGTAAGGACGGGGCGCGTGGCTCGCCTCCATCTCCCTGCGGTGCCAGACGCTGCGTGAAACCAAAGGTTGCGGGGGGCGGGGTGGGGGTCGGTGGGGAGCCGGCGTCTGCGAGGGGTGTTCGCAAGCTTTGAGCTTTGCTGGGTTTCTTTGAATTGGAATTATCAATGGACGCAGGGATCTCCCCTAGATCGAGGACTCTGGTTGTTCAAAGCCCCAGGGTACCCTCGGCAAGTAGCTTTCAAGAGGGCCTCGCTGAGCGTTCCCCACCCACCCATGTCCAGGCTGGTGGGTGAAGTAGGCGGGCGCGAAAAAGCGAAGGACTGCAGTTTGGGGACCTGAGGCTGCGGGGAGTAGTGGTGGGATGGGGAGTGAGAGCCTAAGGACCTTCCGTGGAGAAGGGGAGCTCGCCACTTTGGGGTAAGGTAGAAGGAAGGAAGCGCAGAGGGGTGAGGGGGCCCGAGATGAAAAGAATAAGGGAGGGGAGGAGGATGGCTTGCGAGCGCAATCCCACCCTTTGAGAAGGTCGCCAACCCGAAGAAAGCAGACACAGGGTTCCTGACCCCTGCGGGGCACGCCCCGGCGCGGAGCGAGGCACCCCTGCGCCGCGCGCCTCGCCACTCGAGGCCCCCGCCCGGAGGACCACAGCCTGGGCTGCTGCGCGAACAGGTGACTTTATTCACTGCTTCCCGAATCGGCGAGGTCCCGGGACTCGTGTTCCGCCTGGAGATTAAGATCATTGCTCGCGTAATGAACTTAATGCTTTAGGGTAGAGGTGAGTGTGTCTGCGAGTGGGCAGGGGTAGAAATTACCGACCCGATCGATGGGAGACTGGCTTAAAACTAAATCCCTTTTCTCCAGGGCTTCACCGCTTGGCTTTCCCCCACGGTGGGGCTGACAGCGCCTGGCTGGCAGAGGGCAGCGCGCGGAGGGGCGACCCCGGGGCGCGGCCCGCGAGAACCGAGACCCTAAATGTCCTTTATCTCCCCGCCAAGACCCCCGGGGTACTCGGTTTTAGGGCAAAAACTCTTAAAACCTCAAATGCTGGCGAACTTGATTGCTCAATATGTTGTTTGTTTTTCCTTTCAGCTCCGCCTTGGGAGAGAATGTTACAGACGCGTTGGCGGGCAGATTGGGCCAAAAAGTGACACAGGCGCGTGCGCGCGCGCGCGCACACACACAAACACACACACCCCGCTCCCCGCCATCAGCCGCCTCCCTCAAGAGGCGATTCCCCGCTGTGTCTCCCTCGCCGCCCTATCCTCGGCTCTGGGATCCCCAACCTCCTGTAAACTGCACCTGGCCACCCTGAATGCTACGGACCGCCTAACAGTCAAGTGGGTGCGAGATGGCACGGAAGAGGGGAGTGAGACGAGGGGGAATGCCCGCCAGCCCAGGCGGGGCACACCACTACCCAATTCCATGCCAGTCCACCCGGCGTCCAAGCACCCACCCCAGAGCTTGAATGAAGTCATGTTTTTACTGAGTTCGCATGGGCCAAGGGCCTGCTGGGATCCTAAAAGGCAAGGGAAAGTTTGCAGAGGCTTTAACGCGTTCCGGAGGAGCTCCTGCCTAAGGCGTCGGGGTGCAGCCCATGGCCCCCTGCTGCGGCCCGGCTCTTGGCACTCACGACCCGCCCGGCGGGCGCTGCTGCCCTCCGAGCCCCAAGCTCTCGGAGTCGCCCTCCCAGAGCCGCGCTGGGGCTCGAGAACAGAATCCATCAAGAAGCCTCTAGTCCACCACAAGGCACACCCGAGCGGTTCCAAGGGAAGAGGGCCCAGAGCACCCCAGAAGGTGCCTTTCCACAACCTTCTGCGAAGACCAGGGGTCGCCTCGACTCCAGAGACCAGTCAGCAGTCCCCTTACACTTGACTTTCCTGTTGTGGTGGGGAGGAGATAGGCAGCCCCTGGATGTGCCGGAGCCGCCCCCACCCCTACCCCCAAAGAGCCCTGGGCTCCGAGCAAGACCGGTCCTCACAAGCACGGGGTCCACGCCAGGACCCTGTGCACGGTAGGACGCAGGGGGCCGCGGTGTCCTGATCTGGACTCCTCGCCGCTTCCGCGGCGGCCCGCGGGAGTTCTCCTCCCGCGCGGAGGTCGGCCCCGCGCGGGCCACCGGCGTCTCGCCTCCCGCCCGGACACGCAGACTGCGGCGGGGGGGGGGGGGGGCGCTGCACACAGCAACCGACCCGGAGCGCAAAACCTCCGTGCCGCGTGGGAGACGCGCGCGGGAGGGGGCGGGTTGGGCTCGCGTTTCTCCTCCTTTTCAGAAGCTTTCGAGTTGACTACGAAGTTTCCTGGTTGGCGCCTCTGCCCTGGGGTCGGAGCCTCCCACCGCCGCTCCTTCCCCTCCCTCCTCCCCGCCCCCCGCCAGCCCAGCTCGCCGGAGCCTCGGTCCAGGCCCCGCCGCGCGCTAGGTCCCCCAGGCCCTGGGCCCCAGGCCCGGACCCCGCGCCCGAGCGCCCGCCGGCCTGCCCGCAGCCCGCCCGGGACTCCGCGGGGGTGCCTCTCCCCGGGGCGAAACTCGCCGGCCGGACGCACTGCAAGGAGACACCCGCTGCCTCCCGAGGAACTCCTAATACCATCCATACAGCTTTAATGCGTTTATAATTCGATAAGTGATTTCAATTTGAAATTGTTAGTAACTAATTTTATGGGTAATTTTTCCACATCAAATATTTAAGCATCAGATTAAGGGAGCCAGTTCCGACACAGGATAATAAGGGGGTTCCCCCCCCACCCCCCGCGCCTCCGCCTCCCTCCGTTTCCTACCGAGTCGTTTTTCCAAATCCCCAAAAGATGGCAGTCGAAGCCGACATTCTTCTTTTCCTGCGGCTCTGCGAGGGGAGGGAGGGGGAGTGGGAAGGAGGAGGGAGGAGGAAAGGGGAGGGAGAGAGAAGAAGAGAGAGAGAGAAGAAAAGGAGAGGGAGAAACTAGACGTTGCAAGGACTTTTCAAACTAATTCTTTCACACGTTTCTAATACACGCAAGAAACAGTGGTGAATTTCCTGGAAAGGTCCTGGCAGAAAAGAAAGCCAAAAAACGTGCCTTGTGGCCTCAGAGTAAAAAAAACTCAGCGCTTTGAAACTAAAGCCTCAACTCCCAGCAGAAGCGAAGAGAGGGGAGACAGGGAGAGGGACAAACTGGCTTCTTTGTATTTTAACGTTGTATTCAAATACCATACACCTAAGCAACGTGTTTTCGGGAGGCCAGGACACAGCAAATTACTTAATGGGGAGAGAAAGGGCGGGTGGGGAAAGGTGATGGGTGGGGGGCGGACTGCTGAGGGCGGAGGGGAGGCTGGGGCCCGCAGCGGATGAATTGCAGACCCGTTGCCAAAACTTTTTTTTTCTCTCTCTGCCGCCGCCGCCGCCGCCGCCGCCGCCTTTGCTGCTGCCTTTGCTGCTGCCTTTGCTTTGAATGTGGGTAACTAGGAAACAGCAAGCCGTCTGAGAAGACGGAATTTCCAACGTGTAAAATGTTCTTAACGGAACCATTGAGCGAGTGCAATAAGGCGTGAGGGGGAACTAATCTTCCCATTTAAATGTTTGTGGCAATTTTATCTAAATGAATTTTAATGCTAAACGAGGGTAATTCCCCATTTGTAGCGCGTTTACTTCTCTTTCCTGTGCTTCTAAAGCAGTCGAACATCATGCAATGAACAATAACAATAAAAATACTGTCAAGGCATATTATTCATTTCGAATGTGTTATAATTACAGCTGATTAAATATGATAGGGTAAAATATTTTTAGTGTTTTAAAAAATATTTAAATCCTACTAAAAAGTCTCATTCGACCAGCGCCCCCCTCAAATAAAAATAAAAAGCAGGTACAATTGTGCGCCCTTGTTTAGAAGAGGGTGTTTTGTTTTTGCCTTTTAAGAAACATCAAAAAACACCCTCAGCACCTCCATTCTTTCTTTCTTTCAGATAAGTGTCCTCAATAACCACCAAGCTGCCTCTGAAATTTACAAGAGGAAAGCTAAAATCGCATTAAGGGGGAGTGGGGGGGGGGTCCAGGCAAGGGGAGGAAGGATCCGCGGAGAGCAAGGCCCTCACAAAACCGGCGCACAGAGCAGGGAACACAGGGAAAGAACACAGTTTGTTTTATTTTTTCTAATTCACTGGACACTAATGGTCGCGGTTCTTCACAGTCTCCATATTCCCTGATTCTTCTTCACTGGTACCCTACTCCTTCTCCTAGCGCCCGCCTCTCTCCACTCCCCCTTCCCATCTCTCTCTCTCTCCCTCCCTCTCTGTCTCTCTCCCTCCCTCCTCCCCTTTCTTTCCCTCCCCCAACCAGCGAGAGCACCGTGGAGAAGAAAGGCTGAAAATAACCTACTCACCCAGGCATGTACTGGGGAGGAGGGGCAAATGGATGGGTAGTTTATAAAGTTTATTATTAATTTTTAAAGTAAATAAACGGTTGTTCCCTGCTCGTAACCAGCTCTCAAAAGAGAATTATTTCACTAAATATGGAGTATTTATGTCGCCGAAGAATTGCCACTGGGTCCAAATAAGAAATTTAAACAATCCCACACGTGGGGTGGGGGCGGGGTGGGGCGGAGGGCGCCGCGCGCGCGGAGGCTGCTGGTGGTTGAGCTTCGCTCGGTCTGCGCATCCACGTGTTTAGAAACAAGGCCCAATAAACAAAAGGTGAGAAGGCGCGGGGCCGCTCCAGCAGGTGAGTCAGTCAATCACACGTCACCTAGTAAACCCAACCCACAGCTGGTTTCTCTTTTCCAAGAGAAAATAGAATTGTTTGGGGCGGGTTTATAGGGTGACACGGGCCTGAAAGTCAGGCTTGAGTTTAAGGCGCTCTCCTCTGACCCATCCTTTGTTTACAAAGCAATCACTCCTAAAAGGATGATTTTTTTTTTAAACGAGAATTTGCCTTAATTAAAATATTTGTATATTTTCCTTAGCTTTGGGAAGCACTTTTTATAGCAGCGATTTTATTTAAATAAAATTATAAGCTATTCCAGCTTAAACATGTTATTTTGTACCATTTAGCTGGCTGCCATGCAGAAATTCTGTACAGCTGTTCTGGAAAATTGGTTAATAACCAGTTTTATCCAATGAGAACATAGAGCATATTTATAAAAATTAGATTTTGAAGTCTGGTCTCTTCAATTCACATAGTTAATTTCCTCATAAGATACACTGCTCATCCTAGGTAATGTTCTTAGTAAAAGACTTACCTCTGTACTTAGGTTTACCATTATGTGCAAGAATAATTTCACCGATGTTAGGTGAGTAATTCTGTGGGATGCAATCTGAGTCTACAGTTAGTTTAGTGCCCTTAGGCCTTAAATTTGCTGATATTAGGAGTTCATTAAGTCAGCTTAAAGAAATCAGTGACTATTATCAAATAATTTACTTCGTGGTTAAAATTTTCAAGTACACCTACATCTTAGGGAGCTAAAATTAATTTTCCTATTTACTGCATTAATTGGTGAAAATTTGGGGGTGGGCAGTAAACAAATTTTTCAAGCAGTGGAGTCAGCATGACAAAAATAATCTTGTTTTTATTTTAGATTCAGATTTCATTACTGCACTCAAACGTTACTACAACTGGGCTTGGCGTTATTATACAATCCAAACTGTTTCCGTCAGAAACGCTAAGACTCAGTGTGCAATGATTGTTATTAATAATTAGCTCCTTGGTTTCTTGATAGAAAAAGGCTATCAACAAGCATTTGTTTATCCACAACAAAAAGTATAATTAGCTTATCCCACTTAGTAAATCTTGTATGCATGCCAACTCATACCAAACTGCTACTTTTACAAAAAAAATTGCAATAATACAGTTCATTTTTCCAGTCCTTTTTGCACAAAATTTATTTACAATGTCTACATAAATGCTCCAAGGTGGGACTATGGAAAAATACACACATGACCGATGCTTTGCTCAGAAATAAAGTCAACATATTAAAAATAAATCTTCAGTCTATGTTTTTGAGCTGCATAAAACAGGAAGTGATGTATAAGGTGGTGGTTGTTGCATGGGGACAATGATGCTTGATGTGACAATTAGGCTTCTAAACACACGGCCTTTCGGTTTCCATGCCTCCTCCTACCAGTCTCCTTAAGACACTGCCTGCAACAGCTGATTAATCATTGTTGATGACTGCAGTTTTTCCCATCCTTCCCGATTTACATCTGTTCAGGCCAATTCAAATATGGTGAGTAAATGAATTAGACATGCAAATTCAAGCCCCAGGCTAGAGAGAGGGAAAGAGAGGAAAAGAGAAAGAGAGAAATAGAGAGAGAGAGAGAGAGAGAGACAGAGAGCGCGCATGGCTGAAATCCTAGGCAGGAAGAAAGATTCTTCTGCCTGATAGTTATTTTAATGCTCTAAAAATCCTGCAAATCAGACCTTCCTGTCCCTTGCAGGATAACTGTAAGGCTTTTTAATGTAAGGAGGCTTCTGGAGGAAGTGAAGAGCTATGGAAACAACACACATAGTGTGGAAAAATTTCACATTTTTTTTAAAAAATCTATAAGAAACAACGTAATATGGATAACAGTATAATAGCATTTACAATATTTCACTCTTTGTTCTCTTAATGTCTTATATAGTTATTTAGCATGTCCCCCAAATTGACTTCGGTTGGTATTTCCTGCTTTTTAAGAGTCCCTATGAAGAATTAGGGATGCTCCTTGGTCCAAAGTAGATGCCAAGAATGGAACTCCACAGTCATTGCAGAAAAAACATGATTTGAAATCAGTCACCATTGCAGACAACGCATATTCCCTTAAGCTACTGAGCATGAATGTCCATGACTTGTCCACTCATTGTTGGGTCTCCTGTATTAAGAACCGGGGGGCTTGATGCTGACATTGGCATTCCAGGGTGGGGCGGTCCTCCATGCATCATCACTGTTGGGTGGTGAGGGTGTCCAGGAATGTACGTATGCATGGGGGGCCCGTGACGCAGCTGAGCAGGATGGGGGGGCATCTGGGGCTGGGTATAACTTGGCTGTCCCATACTCACGCCCATTGGACCACCCCGAGCTACATACTCCCCTGGCATACTTTGCAGCCCTGTAGAAATTCAAAAGAAAGAAACAAAAAGAAAATATTATGAAAAAGCAACGGCGTGGTTCCGGCTGTGGCAATCCTATGAAAGCCAGGGAACATCGTGATTAAGGGAACATAGTTCTGAGTACTTTTGATTCACGTAGAAGGAAATAAAATGAGAGATGTCATGCTGGAAACTCACATTCTGCGACTACTTTCCTTTCATTGCCACTGTTACCAGGTCCGCCTACCGAGGTCTTATTTATTTGAAAAAATAAAACTGTTATTTGAGGTCGGGTCTGAAGAAGC
>CM057836.1:57729252-57759252 GCA_030068075.1 Paguma larvata
CTACATTTGGCTCCTCAAGGGATGAGGTAAAGAAACATTCTAAAGAGTGTGTAGAAAAGTTATTTCTTTTAATTCTTTGATTCTTATTCTCCCTAAGTATATTTAATATTTTTAAATGGTCAGTTAGGCTTTTGTAGTGGATAGTCTACAAAAAGTACCATACTTACATACGAAATGTCTGCTTGGAATGCACACGTTTCTAACTAATAATTCTTACTGTTCCTAAAGACACAAATTATTCTAAACTTTAGATGCTAGATATTTAAAAATTCCTTCTCTGTAGAAATTACGAAAATAAAATAAAATGAAAAGAACTGATGGAAAAAGTTCTTTAGTATTTGCATAAGGATTTTATAGATCCCAAGGTAGGATGGCAGAAAACACACACGCACGCACGCACACATGCACACACACACATTATTTAGTATCCTAGTTTAGGATTACTCAGTTTCGGAAAGAACCAGTCACATAAGTCCCTGCAGCTGCTCTGTCTCTGCCGCTGACACACTTCCTCCAAATGGACGTTGGGATCTCAAGCCCTTTTCCTGCCGCAGCCATTCTCATCCCTGGTATATTGTCATCTTGTTGTAGGACCCAGTGAAGCGCTCTGTTACATTCCTTTGCTACTTTCTTGTTAGAGCCTTCTCCTGACATGCCAGCAAAAATGCCCAGGGGTCTAAGCCACCATCCAGGCTCCACCTTCCTCCCCAACAAGATGCAAGAGTTTCAGTGCTAAAGGAGTTGATAGTTAAAACCTAGAACTACTCAAGTTCTGGGAACTGAGGACTCAGGCCTAGGGCAATTACCAGCAGCATTCTAGTGATATTTTATTTATTTTTAGAGCATTTTAAAAAATGTTTATTTTTTTATTTTGAGAGAGAAAGGGTTGGGGGAGAAGCAGAGAGAAAGTAGGAGACAAAGAATCCCAAGCAGGCTCTGCATGGAGTCCGATGTGAGGCCCAAACTCACAAACCATGAGATCAAGACCCGAGCTGAAACCAAGAGTCAGACGTTTAACCGGCTGAGCCACCCAGGCACCCCCTCTAGTGATATTTTAAATTAATAGGTTTTTGTGGGTTTGTCTGGCTGATGGATGCTAATAACAGTACATTTTTTTTTGGAAAATGTATTCTCAGTTCTGCAAAATCATCTTCTAAATAAACTTTGCAACCTATTTAAAAGTGAGTGCATTTTCTCAAAAAGTTAAATAGAGAATTAACATATGACCCAGCAAGTCCGATCCTAGGTATATACCCCAAAGAACTGAAAAACAGGGATTCAAAGAAATGCTTGTACACAATGTTCACAGTAGCCAGAAGATGGAAACAACCCAAATATCCATCAATGGATGGATGAATAAACAAAATGTGGTTATATGCATACAATGGAATATTATTCAACCACAAAAAGGAATGAAGTTGTGGTACATGTTACAATATGCATAAAGCTTGAAAATATTATGTAAACTCAAAGAAGCCAGACACAAAAGGACAACTACTGTTTGGTTCCACTTATATGAAATATCTAGAATAAAGCAAATTTCTAGAGATAGAATGTAGATTAGAGATCCCAGGGGGATTACAAGAGGAAAAAATGAGAAATTATTGCTTAAGGAGCATAGACTTTCTGTTCAGGGTGATGAAAACCTCTGGAAATGGTAGTGATTGTATAACACTGTGAATGTACTAAATTCTAGTACATTGTATACTTTGAAATGGTTAATTTTGTGATATGTGAGCTTCAAATCAGTAAAGAAATATACTCAGTATCTAGAAGTATATAAAAATTGAAGTAGCGGATAAAGAATGTTTTGCTCTGTAAAGAACATATGGTGGGAAAAGAGGATGGACTTATGAGCCAGAAAACCCAAAAAGTCGAGTTAAGCCTTAACTCAGCCATTATTACATAGGCCTTCTTAAATGGGTCCTTTCCCTCTCTGAGCCTCAGTTTCATCATGTAAGGAATATAATATCATCTGCTCTGCTTAATTCTGAGGCTGAGATTCAGAAACTGCATAGCAAACTAATATATCAGGGGAAAAAGTACTAATTACTATAATAAATGGAAAGTTGGAGGCATTGGAACCCCGAAAAGGAAAAGGATGAATATATGCTTTCTCTTTCTAACACCTTATCTCTTACTTCAGGTGCTAGCTAGGCTTTAGGCAAAACTTGAGAAACAATTATTTGGTCTGGAAGAGGTTCAGTATAGTCCAGGGTAATTGCTGGAGCTAACCAGGCTAGGGAACAAAGTCGATTTTAGTCTGAATCTGCAGTAGCCAACCCAGTCTAGATCAGATTCTGTCTTGTGCAGTAAGCGACATAAAGCCCCAAAGGCATTCTAGAATCGGTCTGCAGTCCACGACTATCTTTCAGATTATAAATCATCTAGAGGTGGAATGGGGCCACTTCAACGCTTCAGTGGTAATATGTGGGATGGGAGGGAGAATTTCAGTCTGTTCTGGTTAAAACCTTCAATAAATCAGGTTTCAAGTTTGAAAAAAGGGAAGGAAACCGAATTTCTAGCTTTTTCTTTTCTAGTGGCACAAGGCTTCTTGTAGAATAACATCGAATTTATCCAATACAATGAGGAAAGGTGTTGAAAGAATTTGTTTGAAAAATTTAGTCTCCTCAAAATATTTAAAGATACTAATTTTAAAATGTATACAGAAATTATACTACCTAGTATTTACATTTCTATATAGCTAACATAATATATTTATTTTCTAAATTCCCTAGAAACCAAAGGGAAAATGCAAATATGAAATAATATGTTGGTTTATGGGATACTTGTTGAATCCACACAAATGTACAAGACTGAGCATACATGTCAGTTGTTGAGGCAACAATAAACACGTTCTAGGTAATCTAGTATAATGGGAAGGATCCTGAATGACAGGGTTCTGGTGATTTGAATTCTAGTTCAAGGTCGGCCACTTACTGATCTATGTGACTTGAGCTTTCCCTGTAACTCTGTCTCCTCTGTTCAATGAGAAGGCTAGGCAATAGTCTTCAAAAGACAAATTTTTTTGGGTATTTTTTCCTGGTTTTAAATTTCAAGCAGTAGAACCTTTTCTTTAAATGAACTCTTCCAAGAAGCCTGCTATTTCGAATAAATAAACTCAGAGCTGCTCTGTTTGAAGTGAGGTAGGAAATCCAGACGCCTGTCTACTTTCTGCTCTCTTATTGTCCTGACAGCCCCGAGGTGCCTCTGAAGAAGCTTAGGGCTCCACAGAACACAGTTTGAAACCCACTGGGCCAGATAAAGTCAAAGGTCTCTTCCTGTTCTAATATCTTCTGATTTCACTAATGTAGGCATTTTCAAATGTCCCATATAAATAAATGCTTACTTTTGGAGGAGTTTTTTAATTGTAAATATATTTTTGGCAAATAGAGAAGAAAAAATTCAAGAAAGCTTTCCAAGTCTAATCTGCTACAACCATTTCACTAATCTACTTGAACATGGCTAATAAAATTAAAGAAATTAATTATATTAAAGGAATGAATTTTCACTCTTACATTTTGACTTTTTTTTCTTAATATAATTTACTTTTATTTGGTATAAAAATTTGAATTTATTTCTCATTTTTACCCTTTTTGTAGGAGCAGCATTTAAAGTATATATATATATATATATATATATATGTATATATACTCCTTAAAAAATATATATATATATACACTCCTTTAAAATATACACATACACTGTTTTTTTTTCCAGTAGCTCACCATGCACTTAGATCTATACAATCACTGTTGGCAATCGGCATTAAATGGCAATCTAACCTCTGGTTAGGCGCTAACTTGCTGCTCTAACCCATTTTTTTATAAACCTTCCTATATACTTTAATCCTTTCAAATGCAACTGTGACACAAACTATTACAGACTTTTAAAAACCTGTTCTCTTGGAAAAAAAAAAAAAACTGTGGAGCATCAGTAACCAGATAGTATTCTCAAATTTCAGTGATCTAGTCCATGGAGCCGTCCCCTACGCATAGTGCTCTGTTTCATGCAGTACATGGCTTTAGCTGGCCAAATCTTTTTTTTTTCCCAATGAATCAGTAGAACAGTGAAGATCTTACTTTTTTTTTAAGCAGTGGCATATCAATGAGGCACAGATGTGTATTCCAACTCTGCATGGATGAGCACACTGTTCAATAGTGCTGGCTCACACGGTATCAGGGCGAGTTATCACTTCCCATGAAGGCACTCTTATCACCAGGGCCCAGAGAGGTGGCTGCAAATCGCAGCCTTTTTATTTTCAAGGCAGTTCTGCTGAACATTCAGGCTTCAAAGATTCACACTTCCAAAACTCTATAAGAGTTTGTGAACGCTCAATTTGCCAAAACTGTTTACAGTGTAATTGGGCACCGTACCTGTGTCCATGAGATAGCGAAGGCGCTTCTCCACCAGCGCGGCACGGGTGTCAATTTGCTTTTGCTCATTCTCTAGTGCTGCCAATTCTCCTACAACATACTGACTGGTGTCTTTGAACCCTTTCTGTTAACGAGAACAAACAGGAAGGAAAAAAAATCACTTGTAAGTTGCATTTTTCCTTTCTACAAACACTTAGTAAAGCACTTACCTAGAAAACCAAATCACACCGTTAGTATCACCCTTAGTATGAAAAAGCAACTCCCTGTGATTCAAGAAATTTTCATAAACGCTATGTAGAGCAAAACTTTAGTAAATAGAGAAAATCTCAGCTGTTTAGTATTATGTTTATAATTTAACACCCAGATTTGCCATATTTAAAAAGTTAACACAGAGAAAAAAATTCTCCTTAGAGTGAAGTCAGAGTTATTTAAGCATGGACAAGGATAGGAGACAATTTTCCCCTTGGTGATTGTCAAAACAAACACCAATGACACCTTTCACTCAAATGTGTGATATGCAAAAATGAAGTCTTACTAAGGAAATGATTCTTAAAGTATCCTGAAAAACACAGACTTATTCTTACAAACACACAAAATTAGGGAGACACGTTTCTTGCTTTCATAGTAAATGAACTATTTAAAATACTTTTTAAAAATGTAAAAAGAAGTTTCTAATATCTCCAGCTTTCCCTCCAGCTGGCTGCTGTACTTCAACATGTCGTTCTGTTGATGTAGCACTAATTATTGTAGCTGCGAATTCTAACTTGACAGGTGGTTTCAAACCTTGCTACAAGGATCTAATGCAACTAGTACAGTGATTTGGTTAATCTTCCATCTAAACAAATTTGGATTTCAATTTGAAATTTTACTTTTTACAAATCATCCATGTTTAAAAAATTATCCTTAGAAGTTTTATTTGAAGTAGCAGTTCTATCCTACAATACCAATATAGTGTTAATTTTTATTTTCATATTACTCATTTAAATTATTAGGGGATAGGGGATATTTATGGTATAGTTACAAACAGATTAATAATAGCTCCCTTTGTAATACCTGTTTACCTTGTGACATGTCTAGAGCTAAGTTTCCCCAAGCAGCTGAGGAATACTGAAGAAAGGCTTAAGTGATGACTTTCACTACCACCACTACTACCATCAGCACTTAGAACATTATGTATTCAGAGAAACAAACGTGAACAATCTCTTTCATCAAATCCCTTCTCTATCTAGAAGCATAGTAATCTCTAAGAAGCCATGAGGAATTATCTTTGGGTACTCCCTAAACAAGAAACAGAATCAAGAGTTATGTTATCTATGAGCATATTCTGGAATTCCCATGATCAATAAACACATCTAACCATACATATGACTTAATCTATCTTCGGAACTAGTAAATTCACATGCGAACTCTATATCAGTTTACTGTTAAATTGATTTTGGTAGCTGACAAACATAAAGATCAAATATATTTTAAGAAATCATAAAACTGATAATTTCTCAGGATGGTGTGATCAAATAAGTTACTGTATTTTTTTAAAGATCCATAAAAATGGATATTCTCCCATCTCAATATGAAACATAACAAAATTATAACGGAAAAATGTAAACGGTAACTTTAAAATCTAGAATAACCTATCTGCCCTATAGCAGAGCATTTTCAAAAAGGACTTTCCTTTTTTTCATTCCCACACAAAGGGACAAAACAAACATAGTCTGCAAAGACAACATGAGTAAGAAAGCTAAAGGAAAGCAGAAATGATAAGCAACACATAAACTTCATTTTCCTTACTGACTAGCTCAGTTAAAAATAGTCACAAAGTTTATAACCAAATTTCTTCAGTGTGAGTATACAGTATACTCAAGTATTTTCCAGCTTACAAATTATACCAAATATTCTATCACGATATACGGGTGAGCTGTTCTATCTGCTAAAACCTGTCTTAGTACAACTTAAAAATGAGAAGTTTTTAAGGACCCTAACTTGTAGTCTGTAATTTTGAATGCCCTTACAAGGATTTAAAAACCCAGGAAAGACAACAGAAAAACAATGAAAATATTTACACAAACTATGGATAATAAAAAAGTAGCACCACTCGTAGAGAGCTATGCTTCCAGTCAAAAATTCAAGTTAAAACTTGTTCCTCCTGCTCCTGTCCCGCAGCTGTCCATCAAAAGCAGCTTTCTCCCTGCGGTCTATCAAATATTTCCCTCACAAATCAATTTTACACATGATCAGCCCATACCCCTACTGAGCTGAACCTCCCCGTTAATTAAGTGAAGAAATTACCATATATATTATATTAATGCAAACATCATTCAGCTAGTAATTCACGGCTGATCTGGATAATGGAAAGGTTGAACACCCATTAACCCAAGCCAACAAAATGGGTTGGCTGAGAAATTCTAGCAGGTCTCATGTGACTTTTCCCTCTAACTGCAGCTCTGCGGTATCTGCTATTGTAATAATTAAAATCCTCCTGGTAGATCAATACTGGAATCTCTTTATGGGAAGTGCCCTGATGGAAATGTCTCAAGGAAGCTGGGGCTGTGGAACTCTGAAAAATTCATTTTTTTTTTATCTGACAATTATCACCACACTGCAGACTAATTCAACAGTGCACCCCTCTCACTCTGCTTTGAATGCACTGGAGATTGACATCTTAAAAAACCTAACATCTCATTTTAACAAATAAAGGCACTATTTCCACATACAGTTTGGAATTATCAGCAATCATGAAACCACACAAAAAATTAATATACATTAAGCACTTCATCTTCTGATGGCTTCCTCTGAGTTTCAGTTATCGCTGCCTTCTCCTCATTTCCTTTCTTTGTATCTTCCTGTATTGATCTCTGTCTTTTCATCTCTTAAAAAAAAAAGGGGGAAAGACATGTAAAATTATTATAAAGCTTGATATTTGTGTATTGAAATGCGGATTTACATTATCAGCTTTTATATATATACATATATAGCTAAATACTATTAAATCATGAGATGGGAAAACATTTTTTAAAGTGTTCCTACCTGGTCTATTCTCAACATATTGACTGAAAGACTGAAGTTGAGTTTTTCTGACTGTAGAATCCTTGCTGAACACAACAGGATTTCTAAATCGTTCTGTTGCTTTTTGTAGTCGCTCAGTCCGGAGATCTTCTGTGCCATTCTAAAAGTAAAACAAACGTAGTTAAGAGCACCCTGATTATAAAACATGAAATTACATATTAGCTAAACAACTTTTACTGATTTAAGATAAGGCCAAATTAGAAACTTTTTGAAAGAAAAAGGATTTCAAAGAGCTCCAAATAGTTCAACTCCCAAGTTCTGTTGCCTGTAACCAAAACTTTGGGAGGCATAGTTTAGATGGAGCATCACTCTTGATGGCTTTGATTTGTTAGACACTGTACACCCCTGTATCTTCTCCCAATGTTATGGATAATTTAAAAGTCATGGTGCTTCTGCCTAGTCCCCCACTACTCTGCCCCATCGGTTTGTACAGTCCCACAGACTTGTATGACAAGAAGAACTAGTTTCTAATTTTATGCCCATTGAGATAAACCACTAATGCTGGATGAAGGCTAAAAGGTAGGATTATAATACTACCCCACTGAACTGCATTTCATCAGCTATAACTTTCCAAAGCCAGATTTGTAAGTAAGCCCTTTACAGCTAAGGAAACTACAATTATCTTTTCCGGAGCTTCCTATGTTAATACTGGTAACAAATTCAAATGGTTCTATCAACAAGAAATATCCCAGAAGACTGAACTACTGCAGTGTGTGGAAGCTGCAGATACCGAGGTGCTGTGTACCAAACAAATATTTCATTTTATACCTAATCTTTTATTATTTTTATTAAGTGTTTTGAAAGTAAATAGGGAAAGGCTAAGATGCATGACTAATAGCTAAGCCTGCTGAATGCTGAAACTGGTTATCAAAAGCTACCAAGACTTTGCCCTTCCTCTGCATTGAGACAATCAGTAATGAGGGAGCCCTCCAATGGCCTATTCTCTAGCCTCAAGGAGGCCTGGGATACAGAATCCTCAAGGGAAGGTAACAGTTTATCCTTTTCCACAAACACAGAATGCCTCATTTATAAACGTGTAAACTGCATTTTATTAAAAAAAATAAAACCCGAAATCAATGCTGAAAGCTTCAAGAGAACAGATGGACTCTATATGTTCTTTATAAGCACCATTTAAAAAATCTTAACTAAAAAGATCCATACAAAGACAAGCTGTTTAAAGCACACCTTTTGTTGAAATAACTTTAAAAATTACCACATAAGAGATTTTTAGAAAACGAAACCAATTTCATCTATCGAGACAATTAAATCTTAAGGATGAAAATACTTCCATCTTATTTTTTCAAGTTACAGAATACCTTTATTATCAGTATCATGCATATACTATGCTAGCTACGTAGCTAGGATAGAAACAATTTTGGCTTTTCCTTATTTGTTTGTTTAAGAAAAGCGTGTATTCTTACTGCTATTATTGTAACTGCCCAATGGTTCAGAACTCAAGTCTTTACCAAAATAAACAAACACGGCTAAATTTTTTGAGGCCTGGCAACATGCTAAAATATCAGTGTGATTAGCCAGCAAATCCCATCTTAAGAAATGTTTTTATGACTAGGGACTTCTGCCACTTTACAAATGTGTTCCTCTAAACCCACTAATTCAGTTAGCCTTTTCAATCCATTGTATTATTCTCAGGCCAGCGTCATTCTGCATTAAATCCACTGCAGAAAGCTAAATTGAACGCAAAAAATCAGACCTGATCCAGGCTTCCTTTTGTTCAAAGATAGAGACCAAAAGTCCTCTGGTGCTGCCACACACTTTCATCACCAATTTATAGAAACCAACCGTATAAGGGAAAAGCAATGAAAGTCATTGTTTTGGGACTTCAAAGCATCTCTGTGTCAGAGGAAGGAAATCCTTTCAGTCAGCAGGGCAGTCCCCATAGTCCGCAGGTGGGTGAAAAGTTATACAGGACTAGAAGTGCCCTAAAGCTACAGAAATATTAATGATGCCATATGAGGAAAAGAGGGATGCCTTGTTGAGGATAGTATAAATAGCCTAAATAATAATAACCTTCATGTGGCATTTGGCTAAAATCTTACACAAGTTAGGATTCATACTGGCACAAAACACATACAAGTATCTTTAGGTACAATCAAATACCATCTTCAGGTATTAATTAACATTAATTCCAATTCATCTAAACGGGTCAGAGATTGAGGGTAATAGAAGAAATGCTGGAATTCTCTTAGCAATATTCTTCCTAGCAATATATACATACATATTGAAGTCAAGAATAGTTTCTACACTCACGGATACATCGATTTAAAGTAGTTTCTCTGGAAAGCAGTGTATGAATACTGATTACCATATTGCTACTTAATTGATTGGCTATTCAATAAAAAAATGTATATCTTAATCTTAATGTGAAGAACTTGTAAGAAATTGATTTTAGGATTATAAGGTGCCATTGGAAGCTAGAATGCACAGACACAGAGACAAATATTCTAAACAAGTAGGGTTTACCTTAATGTCTTGCTCTGAGCTCTCAGTTATAGCCTTCTGTGCAGCACTGGAGAGTGAATTTGCCACCTGTGGCTGAGCCTCTAGGAGCTTCTTCAGCTTCAAGTCTACCAACTTAGTGTTTTGTTCTGTTAAATACACAAATACTATGAATAATTGAGCTGGATTAAGATGTACAGGCTATCAATTTAGGAGACATCATAAAAATATTACTAATTAAAAAAAAAAGACATTAGGCCTTGTGAAGGAACATATCAGACAAATTCAGAACTTTTCATATATATATATATATATTTTATATATATATAAAATGTAATACATACTACATAACTATAGTATAACTGAGTAGTCTTTAGGTATGTTAACTATATTATTTTTTTTTAAATTGAGATACATAGATATATAACATTGTACAAATTTAATGTGTACAATGTGCTGACTTGATACATTTATATAATGCAATATAATTACCATTGTAGCATTAGTTAACACTTCTATCACATCATATAATTATCATTTCTTTTTTGTAGTGGGAACAACTAAGATTTGATCTAATCTCTCAGCATATTCTTTGCATATATGTATACACACACATATACATTTATATATAATCTTATATATTTTTTTCCCCAAATCAGTCCCCTTGAAGAAAATAGTCAATATACCTTAAGACCATTCAGTTGCATCACATAGTGAATAGTAGCTATGTTTACCTGAAAACCTAAGCCTGCATTCAATGGATACATTTATATAAGTAACTGCATAGGTTATACATAATAATTCAAGCTATCTACAAAGTAGATATTTAAGAGAGGCAATAAAATTTACTCTTGTTATATTATTTCATTTTTAATTCTTCTAGTATATTCAATTTATACACATAATACCATACTAAAAAAAGTTCTTAACATGATCTCAGTCACGCATGCATTGTTGGAACTAATGTTTAAGTGTGTACATTTATACCTAACATTGAAATAGTGCATGTGTTTTTAAAATACCTTAGAATTAGAGGGCAGACACACAACAATCATATTTTGGAATATAATAATTATGGATAGAAATTTAAAATAAATAAAACATAGCTAGAACTTTTAAAATAATTTCAAATTATTTTTAGCAAGTACATTAATCTTTAATAATAAAATAATTTAGAAACAAATGGAAACAAATAATTCTATTTAAGCAAATTCACTCGAAGGAACTCTTTAATAAAATGGTTGTAAAAGACATGCCACCATTTGGTGAATGATATTTCTCATAAAGATTAATAAGTTTTCTAATTATAAGACTCTTAATAAATGCTATTATCATTACTTTCATGCAAATTGGTCAGTTTATATTGGCAGGCTTCTCTTTTAAACAATATCTGATGAACTATGGTCAAATCAAGATAAAGATTAAACAATTTATTATTAAAACATTATGACTTTTATATACATATTAAAAAAAGAATTTTGGGGAAAATAAAGAAAGGCTAAAAATCATAACACATGCTACGTGCTTCCAGATTCCAGTTTGCATTCTTATTTCTTATTGCCATGAAATAAACTATAGTCTCGATTGGAAAGTCTGTCCTATGTACAAGCCGACAATTACTGGCATGCTTGAGAGTTGTAAACAATGTATTAGTTAACTCCAAAAACAAGAAGACCGAGAGGTCTTTTAGTTTGGCATACATGAAGTAAGAGTTTTTAAAAAGGATAAGAGTCAAGCTGGTTAACCCTAATATATATATATTTTTAATGTGAATGGAAGTTTTGAGAGTGTCACTTTCATTTTTTAAAAAATTTGTTTTATTATTTTTTTAAGTAATCTCTGTGTCCAATGTGGGACTCAAACTCATAACCCTGAGATCAAGAGTCACATGCTCTACCAACTAACCAGCTCGATGTCCCTAGCCCTAATATTAACCAACCATAAAAGTAACCCACTAAATTGCTATAACTAAAATGAGAAAATTCTGCTCACCTTACCTAAGAAATGGCTAATTTTTCCTATCTTCATACTCTACTGCAAAATCAGAAAATATGTATCATTTACCGTCAATGACTTTATATTTCCATAAACTGAATCTTAAGGCTTTAATTCTATGAATGCCCTCAGTAGTAGTGTTATTGGTTTCTGATAAAGCCTTGGAGGTGGTTGTGGTAAGGGGGTGGGTAAGCAACAACAATCTTTTTCAAAAAGAAAAACATCAAACTTACCAACTTCTACTATATTTTAAATAGAAAGAAATAAAAGGTAGTCCTAATTTTGGGTTAAACATTTAAATTTTTTCCTTAAATATCAACACCCTCGTGGATTTGCACAATTATAAATATACTGACTTCTATTTAGTAAAAGTATGGTTTAACACCAGATCACAAAAGAGCTACTGAGAAAGGGCATGGGTTTTCTTGGGTGCTCCCTATAGTCAGGAAGACTCTAGCTGATTAGTTTTTAGAGAAATGACACCATAACTTCAAACAAAAGAAGAAGAAACAAAATAGGTTAGCACTGCAGGGACATGCCAGGGCTAGGAAGAAGAACACCTATTCTCACTTCCTTTAGCTTTTTACAGGAAAAGATAAATATTAGGGACTACACTTCCTCACCTTTAAGTCTAGAGAGATTGTCACTTATTATTTCTAGAAGAATTCAATTCAATAAGCATTTATGGAACCTCTCAGATATACAAAGCTTTTGATTGCTATCTGATACTGACTTATAAAGGCAATGCATGTAGAACACTCATCTTTTAAACCAAAAGTATTTTATATTTTAAACAATAACTTAGTGATTATTGGTATAATATTTATTGACATAAGATATGAGATTAATAGTAGTCTGTATAAGCAGTTTTCAAAGTGTCTGACTGTAATTCGTTATTAAGTAGTATAAACTAATTTACTAATATTATATAAATATTTAAGGTAAGCACAAAATTTGGAAATTTTTTTACAAGTAAGACTATCAATTCTAAACCAAGTCAGAGAACCTGATCCATGACTGAGGCTTACATTTAAAGTTTCCATAGATACTATATCTCTACCTTACAACATTACATTGAAATATTTAGGCAGAGATGAATTTTTGAATGCCTATAAATTGTCTCACATAGAATATAAAAATGAACTTTAGTAGCAAGAGAATGCAACCTATAATTTATTATTCCAATTGTATTGCTAATTTTAACATTAAATCTAAAATAAAATAACATAAAATTGATGGAAAGTGGATTTAGCTAAATGACTTGTGAGGGCATAAGATGCGATAAAACTACAAAAATAATTTATCATTATTGATGAGGTAATAATAAAAATATAATGATAAAGGTTGCCATGCAGCAGGATGCAAAACATTTATAATTTGAAATTACCGGGAGGTTCAAGGTCATTTTCTAAGTTAGTAAGTTCATCTCCACCTCCTACAACAAAGCCTTCAGGAATCTCCTCGTTAGTATCTATCTCAATATTATCATTTTCATCTGTAGGAACATGTAGCAATAATGTTAGTATATTATTTCTATTTTCTATCGTTTATACAAAACACTAAAGTAGAAAACCCAGTATTTTAATGACAGTTATTCACATATAGCCTGACACAGATCAGCAAGAAATCAGTTTTAAGTCACTTTTCACTACTGGATTAACATTTATATTTTACATTCACATGCCAAAGATGAATTGTCACATCAAAGCAGCAACAAAGGTTTTGACAATTTGCCACATGTGGTCTCTGAATCGCTGAGCTCATCAAGTCCCTATATTTTAAAATGTAATGTGTTAAGTAATCTCTAATAACAGACATACAAAAATAAAGTTGGCTTGGTAATAAAGTCATCAAATAATATTTCTAAATTTCACATCTTTAGCAGTTATTCGATATAAATGTATAAAGAAACAAATAATTCTTCATAAACTTGTAGCTATATTTAAATCATTTATATGAAGACTTGGATGCTTTTCCACTATCAACGAATATTATAATGAAAGCATTATGGATAAATTAAGAAACATGATTGAGACTGAAACAGTACCTCATGCAAAATAAAGTTCAGAAACAATTAGAACAGTACATCTTGGGTCTGAGACTGAAAGCTGAAAAAAGTTATTATTGAAAATTAAATACATTGAAATGAGGAAGTCTTATACACTTAGCAAAATGTTTTAGGTCCCAATTAAATAATGGAGTTTTGTTGTTATTGTTTTTTACATTAAAGTTTTCTTTTATATACTTTTTTTTTCCTTTCTAAATCCAAGTGATAAAACTAGTTAAGTAATTTTGAATTTTATGCATTTGAAAAAGCACAGCAATAATTTAATTGGCATGTAAGAGGTTTAGCTTTAAATTTGCTACTGACAGTCAGTGTACCTTTTGGAGAAATATCTGTCTAGCCCTGAAAGTTGAAGAATGTCCCTACTACTCTACTATTAACCTTTTATTGGGCAACTTTGACTAATAATGAGGTATTCCAGGGGCGCCTGGGTGGCTCAGTCGGTTAAGCACCGACTTCAGCTCAGGTCATGATCTCACAGTTTGTGAGTTCGAACCCCGCGTCGGGCTCTGTGTTGACAGCTCAGGGGCTGGAGCCTGCTTCAGATTCTGTGTCTCCCTCTTTCTCTGCCCCTCCCCTGCTCACACTCTGTCTCTCTGTCAAAAGTAAATAAACATTAAAAAATTAAAAAAAAAAGAAATGATTTAAAAAAAATAATGAGGTATTCCAACATCATTACAAGTGAGAAATTCCAAAATTCTATACTTTTGGCTTAATCCTTCAATACTTGTCCTTTTCCCTGTATACCTTTGTGTTTGATTTTGGTCCTTCCCAAGTAAATATTTACTATGATCATTAATATTAATTATAATAGTTTACATTTATGGAAGACATCCCATGTACTATGTAAGCCATTTAGAAGAACACAACAAAGAAAAAAAAAAAGATTAAGAAATGCCCCTGGGAAAAACATTGCTAAATGCTTTCAAATCGCTAAGGCATTATACTTGGCTACATTATTTAAGTACAATCGGTTGAGAGATATTTTCTAATCAATTGTGCTTATTAGCAAAACTAATTTCATAAATGTTAGTATCTTCATTATCCTTAAAAAATTCTTCTCTAAGTAATTTCACAGTAAACACGAATGAATGAACAAGTATTTCCTGAGTTGTAAATAAGTGTTTACAACATTTCCTTGTAGTTCATTATCAGTAGTTTTTAGAGTGTTGCTGCCAACTAGCCTCTATTGATTATTACTGATCATAATTAACCTAGAGTGAAAGCACAAAATTCAATACTCATTCATTTATTCCAGAAACTTCTACCGCATATTGTATCTACAATTCACAAAACACCGCTAGATGTTGAGGAGATACCAAGTTGTATCTTATTTGACCTTAAAGGTATACATTCAAGTGACTACAAAACTATATAAGACAGGTAAGTGTTAATGGGATAAAAATAAGTTACAGAGCAAATTCAAAAGATGAAAAGATTTCTCTTTGCCAACAGTACCAGGAATTATTCTTTAGAAGCATTAACCCTAAAAGCATTTAAAACAAAACAAAACAAAATTAACATTTATTTATTTTGGAGAGAGACAGAGACAGACAGCATGCATGAGTGGGGGAGGGGCAGAGAGAGGAAGACAGAATCTGAAGCAGGCTCCAGGCTCTGAGCTGTCAGCACAGAGCCCGATGCGGAGCTCGAACTCATGAACTGTGAGATCATGATCAGAGCTGAAGTCAGACACTTAACAGAATGAGACACCCAGATGTCCCCAAACCATTTTAAAGGGAAATAATGGGAGGTAAGATTTGAAAGGTAAAACGCAGACAGCCCTGAAGGGCAGAATGGGAAGTTTAAATTTTACTTGATAGGAATGGAGAGATGCTGGTGTTCTAACACGATCAGTGCTGAACTCTTTAAGAGTAGTTGATATAAGCAATTTTCTATCAAAGTGTCTTACTGTAATCAGTTGTGAAATATGTATAAAATAATTAGTAGTAATATAAGCAATGAAGTTTAAGACTTTTATAGATTACAGTGCCTTTAATATTATTCCTAAAATATCACTCTTGCTTCCATTCTGATATGCCTTCCTGTGTGAAAGAAAAAGTGGTCTCAGGATTGCCCATAGAAATGTACTATGTGTGTGGCATCCATCCTTCACGTGAGTGAGATTGCTGACCGAGATATCAGACTGAAGAAATGAAAGGAAATCAAGGTCAGAGACTGTATACCCTCCAGGCAAGCAATACAGAGAGCCTAGCCTAGGATACAAGAATTGGAAGAGGGTATGATGTGATTTGAAAACTACTGATGGGATACTGGGTGGTTGGGGAGGGATACCGAGAAGGAGAAGGGTGAAGCAGACATCAAAATTGACCCTCCAGTCTGAGTGACTAAAAGGATGGTGCTGCTATGAAAAGAAATGGCTAAGCCTGGAAATGTGGTCAGATATGGATACTCGCAGGTTCCTGGGCTATGCAGAAAATTGTATTTCCCTTCATTATCCATGTATACAGTGCTGGGTTCCTGTGTAATGTTAAACAGGTGCCATTCATTTTATTTCCAGCTAAACGAACTCTATTCGCACCACCACTCATAAGCAGTGCTGAGTGTTTATATATGTATTGTTAACCTTAGATAAAATGATTATTATTTGGGAGAGCAAGAGTAAAAAATTGATCTATACTTCTCAAGTCTTCTTAAGAATGGATTTCCATTTTTCATTCAATGACTTCAGTTCTGGGACAAACCCTTGAATTCTTTTCAACAGGTAATGTTACACATTTGTTCACACCTATTGGAACAGTCTAAATGCATTCTAGCAAAACCAAAGCACACATGTGAAAGGTATTACATATAATGTATATGACATCTATCTATCTATCTATCTTTATGGCTAACCACTGAAAACCCAGCAGGTGAGCATCGTAGAAAGTAAATTAGAGATCCAACAGAAGTTGGTTTATAAATATGGCACATATAATGTATGCAGGAAAAGGTAAAAGGAGATTGGATATGTACCGGAATGCGACAGTGCATTCCAGTTGACACCAAGCAGCACTATAAGCAAAATGGGAATCCCGGGGATGTGATTAATAGCACAGCAATGAGGCTAGTCTTACAACACTTATCATTTATAAATAAATTAAATGAACAAACAGGGTATCCGGTGACGGTAAAAAAAGAATATCCACACTTTCACAAAAAGAAGCTGAGGTGTTCATAAAAACCTATTTAGAAAAAACATCAGAAAATATGTTCAGAAAAAAATTTTCTCACTTGTATCATGATTTTTAAATTTTCATAGAAGGCCCCTATAAAATTAATGACTTGTTATTATAAGTAACAATATTTGCTACTATAGTTATTTATAATATAACAAAATCAAACAAATATCAATCTTTGATAATAAAATCAAACATAAGACAGAAAACACAATGCAAATCTAATTATTAACAGAAGCTGAATATAAATTATTGAAGGCTTATAAGATTTCATTTTGGTTTAGCAAATTTAGATAAATCCATTTTCCATAAGTGAAATAAAGATAAGACAGGAATACAAACATATTCATGGGCAAAATTAAAGAAAAACATTTCCTTTATATACTTGAAATGCAAATACAAAATAACACTACTTTATCTAAATCATAGAGAGGCAAAAATGTCAGTGCAAAAGTTAAATGACCCTAACCTAATTCTAACCAAAGTGATAAGCTACAGAATAAATATATATGTATAATAAGTATATATTATATTTAATATACCATATAACATATAATAAAGATATGATATAATATAATCTTAAAACAGGACAGATACCTCTTTCCAACTACCCATGGACCATTAACAAAAAGTTAACATTTATTTTGTTTAAATAAAAACTTATTAATTCCCAAAGCAGAAATTCAGGCCGTATTCTCCAACCACAACACTATACAGCTTAAAATGAAAATATCAACTTTGTCCCCAAATACCTGCACCTTGACAAGTAAAGATCAATATAAGAAAATGAACCTACAAGTCTGTTACATAGAACCAGGATTTTTTTAAAAAGTGGATATTAATGCTTATTTATTTTTGACAGAGACCAAGGGTGAGTGGGGGAGGGGCATAGGGAGAGGGAGACACAGAATCTGAAGCAGGCTCCATCCAGGCTCTGAGCTGTCAGCACAGAGCCCAACATGGGGCTCAAACTCACAAGCCATGAGATCATGACCTGGCCTGAAGTCATATGCTTAACTGACTGAGCCACCCAGGCGTCCCCTAGAACCAGGATTTTAAAATGATGTTATTATTATAGGTCCACAACCGTCACAGAATGATGACGAATTGGGAGAAAACAAACAAACCATGCAGTACACTATAATATCACCTGATTCTCTCATAAGCCCTAAAATTATATCAGAAGGAAGACAAGTAAAGGCTGTAGTTCCTTGGACAGATTATGATTCTGTTATTTCACAAGAATTAGGCTATTTCTGGTTGCAAAAGAATGCAAGTGGGTTGCTTGAATATATGGCTATACACAAGGCTTAAAATACTTTGTGTATATTTTCTGTGGATACCATGAAGCTGAAGACATCTCAGCTTCACACTTACTAAGTTTCCTTTACTCACTAAGGCAGGTTGCTGCTTGAGAGAAGAAAAAAGCAAGTGTTTCAAGCAAGCAATGAGTCTGAGTAACAATCATGTTCAACACATTCCCCAGGCTATGCTTCCACATTATTATTTCAACTCGACTAGTCCTTCCGATGTCCCTCTGGACCACTGCTTCCAAAATCTTCCCATCCTCGTCCTCAATCTAGGCTGGTCCCTACTCATTTCCCTCTCCTTTCACACTTTTCTTATTCAGACCTGATGATTCCCACTAGACACTGTTAGAGTAGATACTAATTTGTTAATTTTCCCCCTGACTTATCAACCTCATAAGGTCATTTTCCCTTAGGAATTACACTCTTGTGAATCCAAGTGAATTTCTAATTTGCTATGCAAGCAAACTATAGCATGGGGGCAAAATCTAGCCCACCACAGTTTTGGGGTAAATAACCAGCACATCCATTAATTTACATACTGTTCAAGGCTACTTTCGGGTTACAAGGGCAGAAATGAATAGTTTGAACAGAGATCATATGGGCTTCAAAGCCTAAAATATCTACTCTAGCCTTTTTCAGGAAGTTTGCTAAACCCTGGCCTAGCACAGTGACTATCATGGCTCACTAGAGTAATGCATATGTATAATGATTGAATTTCAGCCAGGAATTTTGCCCTCTCCCTTTTCCTAAAGGTCTCTTTCCCTACTCCCAGCCTCAACAGTTTCAGCTTAGACCTTGAGGCCAGAGCAGACCTAGTCTGATCCATATACCTGTACAAAGACAGGCCAGTGTCCATCAGGCAATAGGCCTGCTCCACTTGTGGTACTGTGTCAACCTACTTAGCTCTGATTAAGAGCCTTACATCTGATATGTGGCTGCCTTGAATATCCAAAGCACAGTGTGTCCCATAGGTGAAACGGGTCCTGGTCACTTTGGTCCTTAGGGAACATAGTCTAGACGTGTCGAGATTTCACAGGCTACCTGGTGAATCCCATTCCATCTTCGTTTCACCTGAATTTCCCTGTTCTAGTCTACACTTTTTGCCAGAAAGAATCCAGTCCTGGATACTGCAGGTCCAATCCTCACTTGTCTTTTATTTATTTTGTTGACTGTTGACTGTTAAATTATGCCGAAATCAGGTCTTCACATTCCCTAGTTACCAACTAGGGAAGATACCTATTCTTCGGGTTGTCTCACTGATGGAAGTCTCTCTATCTAGTCTAGACCTGGCTTAGCCTCAACTGGGATTGGATTTTGGTGATAAGACCACTTACACAGATGACCCATCTCGTCTATGACTCTCCTCAGATGCAGAAAAGCTTGGCTTTGACTATTAGAAGGCATATACCTGAGTGATGGGGACACAGGGTTTATCCAAAAAATTAAATAGATTTAAAAAATATATAAAAATAGATACAAGAAAGAAAAAATGAGTAGCAGTGTGCCTGAGTCTTCCAAACAGTTGATTGATTAAGTGCCACCTCAGACTAGGAGGAGAAAGAAGAAATGAGAAGGGATAAAGTTGGCAGAGCTCATGAAAAGGAACAGATCAAGAGGGACTACGTGGACAAGAGAGGACTGAGAGACTAGTCAGCACCAGTGCTGGAGAAGACTTTAGAGTGTACTCCACTCACGGTCTATGATAAAACCTTTGTTGTCCTCCAGTGACATCTGCCTGAGACCCGAGGCTTCATTTTAATATTAACCAAACTAACTAAAAATAGTAATAATAATTAATAATTAATTAAAACATTTAATTCCTAGCCTTCCCAGAGTTTATAGCTTATTTTAAATAGTGTTATTTGCGTGCCACTGAAAAAAAAAAATAAAAGAGATGCTGGATGCCTTTCCATCTTGTTATTACTTTTGTCCTAGGAGTTTATGATGCCACAGGAAGGGAGCATTAGTAGCTTTAGAACACTTTATCTGGAGGGTTAAGAATCTAAGTCTTTTTCTGTATTCTGAGATATAAGGAGGCAAAGATTTTTACAACTTACTTAGAATACCTGGAATTTTTATGATACCAAAGAAACAGCTTGTTATTAATAGTTATGAAAGCAAATTATCATAGTATTATATAAGTGTGTAGCCATGAGTAGTTACTGATGTTACTATAAAACTATAGTAGAAAGTGTAGAAATTGCATTAAAAATTCTGAATGATAGGAGTTGAAAAGTAAGACGAAGGCTTTAAGAAGATACAAACATTCTGACAAGACTAGTGGGACAGACACACAGCTGTTTAGAGAAACAACTTTCAGATTTATAGGAAAGAAAGTTACACACTACAGGCATTAGCTGGCATTCTTTACAACACTATGTTTTTAATATAAGGAATCAATTAGAAATAACAGCAGTAAATTCCAGTTTACTTTGAAGAAACTTATCACCAACCTAGAAATAGCTTACCTCTGCTACAGTTCTCTAAAGTCTTATTCGAGTTCACACTTGCCTACTCTTCAGAGTGATCCCAGCATTCTAAGATTAACTAAGAACAAGAACCTGGCATGTTTTGGTACATAAATAGGTTATACACCTTTGGGGAAAAAAAAAACAACAGCACACAGGTTTCTTGAATATACTCTTCTTAAACAAAAATGTAAAAAGTTCCAAGTTAAAGATGCCCAAGGTGAGCATTAAGAGGCAAAATCAAAACTGTCTTTAATTATATACGTAGTCCTTGTCCCAATATCAAGCTTAGAATAATTTCTGCAGATAATGAAAAAGATCTTCTTAGAATAAGGGGACTAAGAAGAAATGGATATGGGACTTACTTAAAATTCTTCCATGTCAGGCTCTAAGGCCAGAACATTGTTAAAGCTACTTTCTAAAGATCTAATTGAAGCAAAAATCTTTCATGCCAAAGCACACCACTAACAAGTCTGTGACCTGGGTGATGAGGACCTGATTGCATTTTATTCATTCCTGACTACAATTAATGAGACATCACGGGGATTCATAAACCAAAGTCTAGATGAGTTTTTTCCTAAATCATATTCTAAGAAAGTACTTCTAAGAAAGTAAAAATTAAGCCAAAAAGTTGATTTGGAAAACAGCAACAATTATCATCTGATTTACTAAGCTTCCTATAGGTTCTTTGCAACATATCAATAGGTTAGAAACTTTATGCATTTGATGCAACATTTTGAAGTAAGAATAAAAAAGTCCCAAAAGGTCCACTGCAGATTTCTAGGTTGTCTGTAGAATATGATACGAGATTCTTTAACTCACCTCCAGATGCCTTTGACCTTTCTTTCAACTTTTCTGCAGCCATTTCACCATAGCTGGGAAGTTCTGACATCTTCACTCCAGATCGAGCTTCTGCTATTAGCTGACGAGCTCTCTCTCTCAGCTGCCGACGTCGCTCTTCATCTTGCTGCTAAGATATATTGAACAGTTGCCAACTCAGTAATTGACAGAAATGCAATTTCATTTTCAATCTGATCATCATGATAGTAACTGGTTTACAGCATGGTGCTTGGCCCACATTATAAATAGGATGCTCTATATCAGTTGGATGTCATACCATTTTTAAAAGACCTCCTAGAATCAGATTTTTAAAAAATATTTACAAATTATTGTATTAAAATCTCTGCTAAAAATTTAAACTAGCCTTTAAAGAATGCTTGGCAATATTTATTATTGAGAAAATAGAAGGGACTATTGTTAAGAAAATAATCAGGCTTAGAGAATAAAGTCAGAATACTAAAAAGAGAATTTCAATTAATACCTTATTTTTTAAAAACAGAATTTAACTTGCTATTCTCTAATAAAGGTATAGAGCACTCACAGACATTTCTGATAGCAGAAAATGCTGCCACACCATATGATCAAATATATGAAATAGAATTTTTAGGGTGCGGGAGTAGGAATGGAGACAGTATGTTAGTTCTACAAGTAATAGTTGTTGGTAGCTTTTAAATCAGAATTGGGTACCTGATATGCTATCTCCATTCCTACTCCCTCTCCTCTCAAATGCCCATTAAGAAGAAAAAATAAAATCTAATGTGTTTTTTTTATATTTAAGTAAAAACCACTGAGTATTAAATAACTAAAATTTCTGCCTACTAAAAAAGTATTATTATGAATTGCAATAATCAATATGAAATTGTTTTATAAACTGGAAAATATATAAAATAAGGCATCATAACAAAACAGAGCCTAAAATAACGTGGCCTCAACATATCCTTACAACATTATCTTCCCTTAACCTCTCCCAACCTCCATAAAAGTGCACATCTATTTATACACAATTGCTTCTGTAGTGTAGTTTCATGTATCCAGGGATTCGAATATGTCATTTCCTCTTGGAATGTTCTTCTCTCATTTGATTTAACTCCTACTCAGTTTTCAAGATTCAGTTTAAATCCACTATATTTTCCGACTATTCTTCCCTCCTCCCTACTGGTGGAATAAAGTCTCCTTTATCTATGTTACTATAGTACTGTGTGTGTGTGTGTGTGCGCGCGCTTGTGTGTGTGTGTGTGTGTGTGTGTGTTATTACATATGAAACTGTTTGTCAAGTTACATTTTAACTCTGTACAAATGCCTCCTTCTCAACAGAACTGAGTTACATGAAATTAGGAGCTACATCTAATTTAACTTCGTATCTCTGGTCCTTAGTACATTGTTTTACTTGGTACTTGCTATAGAAATTTCAGGAATGAAAACTTGTAATTTATACTCTCAAGTGTTTATAATATAGAGGGAAAGATAAAATGGCCACAATAAAAAGATCTGATCAAATCATACCAAAGAGTTCAAAAGAAAGAACATTTTTGGCTGAGAGACAAACACAGGGTATCCTGGCATCATGGTTTTTGAACTGAGTCTGCAGAACAAGCAGGACTGAAAATGGATAGAGATGGTAGTCAGAGGTTAGGTGGGTCACTGTAGTAAAAACTACAAGTAGGAACAATACACAGATACAGAGGCAAGAAAGTACAATGGAAAAGAAGCACATAGTCTAGTTTTCCTGAGCATAGAGCAAAAATAATAAAGGAAAGACAAGGCAAGAAAAATATCTGGCCAGATAAGACTATAGGATCCCCATCCAGCAGGGTGATTTATTATAAAGAAAGTGATGTTTTGGGTTAAGCATCCGACTTCAGCTCAGGTCATGATCTCATAGTTCATGAGCTCAAGCCTCACGTCAGGCTCTGCGCTGACAACTCAGAGCCTGAAGCCTGCTTCAGATTCTGTGTCTCCCTCTCTCTGCCCCTGCCCTGCTTGTGTTCTTTCTCAAAAATAAATAAATACACATTTTTTTTTACAAGTTTGTGTTTTGGGGTGCCTGGGTGGCTCAATTGGTTAAGTGTTTGATTTCAGCTTAGGTCATGATCTCACAGTTGGTGAGTTCGAGCCCTGTGTCGGGCTCTGTGCTGACAGCTCAGAGCCTGAAGCCTGCTTCCAATTCTATGTCTCCCTCTTTCTCTGCTCCTTCCTCACTCACACTCTGTCTCTCTCGCTCTGTCTCAAAAATAAATAAACTTTAAAAAAATTTTAAAAAGTTTGGTTTTGTGTGTTGTGTTTTTTTATTTGTTTATTTGGTGCCTAGGAGAATGACCAACCACAGGTGTTATGTGAGAAAGACGAATCTGACAATACTGTATAAGACAGACTGGCATAGAGAAACTGGAAAGAGACTAGGTAGAAGGCTCTTATAAATAGTCCAAGGAAGTTGTAACGAGATCCAGAAGTAGGATGGTGTCAACTGTAATGAAACAGACAGTGTAAGAATATATTAGAGGTAGAACTGGTACCTGTACCAATTCTTGATAACTGATTAGATGCTGAGGGAAGAAAGAAGTTGACTCAGAAGTTTTAAACTTGGGCAATTAGCAAAACTAAAACTAAAAATAGACAAACTAAGTAACTGTAGGACGGGAGGGAGAGGACATTTGGGGTTAGAGAGACTGGGTTGGAGAGACTGGCTGGACATCCGAGTGAAGATGTTAGGTGGTAGATGGGAAGTGAAATTCATGTTAAGAAGTGAAGTCAAAATAGGATTACAGAGCTGAAATCACAGGGATATATGAAAGCATTTAAAAAGAGAAAAAGGGTAGCTACTGACTGAAACATGGAAAACATCTGTATTCAGATGAGAAAAGAAAAGGATACAGAGAAGAAGAACTAGAACACTCACGTATCCTGAGATAAGGATGTTCGTGAAAAAGGGAGCAAACACCTGTAGTAAATATGAGAGGTTAGTGAGTCCGAACGTTAAAAAGGGCAACCAAACTTGGTAGGCAATGTTATCAGGGACAGAGGAAGACAACAGATGGGTGGAGCACAAACCAAGGCAATTCTTTCACACATTTTGAGATGGCTAGAAATGAGAACTTTCAAAATTAATGGGAGTAGATTGATAAGGGTATCAAATGGACCCCGAGGCATGCTTGAAACTCCTAGTGAACAAACTGAAACAATTTCAGTATCAAAAAGAACAATTATTTCTGTGAATTGAATCAATGAGATCACACATCAAATCAATGAAAAGTCATCAGTTCAATGTGATATTCAAAAAGTTCTTAGACGGGGTGCCTGGCTGACTCAGTTGGTAGAGATTGTGGCTATCAATCTTGGGGTCATGAGTTTGAGTGTCACGTTGTGTATAGAAAAAAAAAAAGATTTGTGAAAAAAAAGTATGAGGAAAAGATTAAAGGGAAAAATTTTTTAAAGTTTCTTAGAAGGATATATTAATTCATTTGAGGCAGGTTTTAAAGTACCTCCTCTCAAAATTGGCAATTAGAGGAAAAGAATCCAGCAATTATCTTGTCCTGCCAGTAAAACCTGAATTTTAGGGTAACTAAATAGTCCTGGTCAATGAGAAAAAGCTCTTCTTCATATAATAATACCAGCTATAATTTTTAAAAGGTAAAATTACAAAAACATAACATTGTCATTCATAAAATAATGACTCTGGCATGGATTATCAACAGTTATTTAAGCTCTTTGATATATGTCTGATGGCAAACTAGATAGTCATGTTATGCTATGGCAGACTATATTTTCCAAAGATGGCCATGACAGTATTTTTCATTCCACATGTTCTCTGCAATGTGACTTTGCTACTCCCTCATCAAGAGGTAGAGTTTAATTCCTCTCCTCTTGAATCTGGGCCAGTTTTGGTGACTCGTATTATAATCAGTAGAACATGTCAGTGTTGTGGGTGATTTCCAAGGCTAGGTAGGAAAGGCCATATCCTTTTTCCCCAGTTCTCTTGAAATTTCTGCATTTTTTACTTTCTGGGAACCCAGCTGTCATGCCAGCTAAGTTAAGCCTTGAGTTTCCCTGGCCCACGTACCAGACAGGTGAATGAAGAAGCCTTCAGAAGATGTCAGCCTTTAGCCATTTTAAGTCAACCCCCAAGTATCAAGTTTTCCTAGTGGAGGCCCCAGACAATGTGTAATAGAGACAAAGCATCCCCAGTGTGTCCTGTCTGAAGTCCTTACCCACAGAATCTGTGAGCATAAAAATAATTTTTTTACACCACTAAGTTTGGGGTAGTTTTTACACAGCAAATGTAATTGCAATGTATGTGTAAGTAACACCACACAGATAATGTCCTAGTTGCAAGAGGAAAGCCTACTTGGAGATTAAATGGAGATTAGGAATTAGAGGCCACTAATGTATTAGTCAGTCTTGGTGTCATTAATGTCAGGTCAACCATATGTTATATGTTACATGTTTTTTGATGTGAACCATGTAAAGTGCACATCACCAATAATATTCTAGCTCAAATGTTTAAAATGAATCCACCAGGCCTTTCATTATATAACTTCCAGTTTTATCATATACACAGGGGATAGAGTAACATGATAAATGACACAGCAAGGAAGCAACCAAATAAATCCAGAAGGTATGACATCGAGGATAACTGACCTGGTCATTTTAATAAGAAAGTTACAAAAACAAACACACAACAAAAACTAACTAACCAATCACCATCACCACCAACAGAAATGTAACCAGATACAACATATAGTCCTGGGTTAGCTAGTGGTTTGGACAAACGAGCTGTAAGGAACAATGCTGAATCAATTACAGAAATCTGAATATAATCATAGCACTAAATGACAGGAAATGCAATTTGACTGAAAAAAATAATTTATATAGTAAGAACCTGATTTTGTCATTTTGGCAAAATAAATACACATATATAGAGAGAAAAAGACTTGGAAGCGTATTTGCAAAGTTGGTATGATGGAGATACCTAGGTGTGGAAATGTGATATTTTTGTTTTCTTACTTTCATTTGTCTTCATTCACTAATTTCCTATAATATACATGTGCTACTATTACAATAAAAGTTATTTTAAAAAATAATCGGTGGAGAAGGAAGGAAAAGATGAGATAGTAGGTTTCCAAGGGTGGGTGGTAATTGTGATAGGAGCAAAAGAGAGATCTGACATTCAAGGGAAATTGTCCTAGTATTTAGAGACGGAAGCTTATTTGTAGTTAGAGGAGTAGACTGCATCAGGCAGGGTGAGACTGAAGACAGGAGAATAAAATGCATAAATCCTCAGTTCACTACTAATATTTCTGAACTTGGAAAAGATACTAAGAATAAAAAGAGATGCTTGCTCGATAATGATGATTCTGGTAATGGCTGCTGAATATTTCTTAGCTTTTATGTGCTAAGTGCTGTATATGCATGATCTCATTTAATTTTCACACCCTGATCTTTACCTATGAGAATATATAGGTTTAGAATTCCAAATCCACACCAACTAGAACTGATGTCAGAACTGGGAGTCCAGTCCAGGTCTGTCTGAGTATAGAGCCCTTGCTCTTAATCACCAAACTATTTGATCCCAAAAGTATCAAATTATATGACCAACTGAGGAAAATGGAGCTTTGACTAAACTTTCATCTTTCAAACTTAAGAAAAGTTAAGAGCGTTAATAAAAACCATTATTTGATATGCCTCAAGCAACTGGGTTTAAGTGAATTTCACCGCGTGAATAATAACTTCTTACAGAGCTGGAATTTGGTGATTCAGACTAAGATGAAGTGGTCTTGGGTCATCTTAACGGAGTTAAAATGAAATAAATGATTCTACCTTTCCAAATATGAAATAAGAACCTAATTTTTTTCTCACAAGCTACCACCTCCTCTTGGTCTCTCGCCTCCCCCAATAATACTCCTATCTGCAAATGTTTCTGAGAGCTTACCAAGAGTGCAATTTAACACAGGCAATCATTAATAAAACCAACTCTAAATACTAATTAGGGACACTTTATCAATTTCCATGTAAATTGTTTGTTTGTACCTATTTACCCGTCATTGTTCTCTATACAATAGAAAAAATGCAAATGAACAAATCAGAATGCAGCCCTAATGGGACTTTCTGTTTATAACCATTAGCCCAGAGGTGTGCTGTAATTCAGTTCTCAAGTAGCAAGATTTAGCCTCATTAACAGACTGCAAGGGCAGGTTACAACTCATAAAACCCTACAGTAAACAAAGTTTATGGACACAGCACAAAATCTTGAGCCTGATTGACAGAATTCTAGTTCCCTATCAGATTGCCTTGATTTACTTTTCTACTAATGTCCTAACACCACAGAGACAATTTTGCTTGGGCCTAGAGCTCTCCAGTGGGATGGCGTATCTACGTTGTTTGTTTTCTTACCCATTAACTTCCCTTAAGACAAAGAACCAACTGAGAAAATAGAAGTTAATTGTTAGGGTCAAAAGGAAAAGCTTGTAATTATAGCAATTGATTATGCAATGATTTTTAATTTAATGATAATATTAATTTCCAGATTCATTATAAGTAAAACTATTTCATTTTAGTTTTTATATATAAGCTCCATCAAAAGTTGATTTTTACAGTAATATTTATAGATTAGTTAGCAACAAAATCTACAGATCTTTTACTCAGAAGAGACATACTGTTTATGTCAAAGGAATAAAATGACCAGACAGTATGGATAATGAATTTTTTTTGTATGGTATTCAACACAAACTGCGCAGATATGTAGATAATGAGTATTTCTGACAATAATGGTTTGTTTAAACCTACCCAGGTGTTATTGCAATTTGTTCTCACCATTCTGCATTCAACAAAGACAAAAACTCAGAGCTGTAAATAAATCACCTGTTTACTATGTCTGCTGAAAAAAAAAGGAATCTTTTCACTGGGATGCAGAGGTAAGGTAATTTAGAAGACTGCTATCATTAAAAAGAAAAAGTATACTTGAAAAATTGAATACATTAGGAAATTTATGTATCTTCCATTTACCTGCCTTGTCTAAATAAACTTAAATAAAGTGAAGTAGTTAGGCTTCCTATTCTCTGAAGGGGTCTGATGACATTTACCTTTTTCTATATAGTATTATTTGGAATTAAACTATTACGTGGAATAATCTAGCTTTTGTAAGATGGATGCACTCTTTGGACGGTTTGATGAAAGCTGCAATTTTGGAAGGCCTCCCTCCCCACAACCATCTTTTTACAAAACAAGTTATAACAAATTTTTTAGTAAATACTACCTCTGTGCCTGTGTACAGTATTTTCACACAAGTTGTCTCATTTAGCAGTCACAATTCTGTAAGGTAAATTACTATCTCTGATTTGACAGAAATTGAATCACACTTAAATGCACTGCCCCAGGTCATATATCTTGTAAAGGGCATAGTAAAAATGAAAATCATTGTCTGATTTCAAAGCACCGGTCCTATCTATCACATAACTGGTGTTCAGAGAATGCTTCTGAGGCCCTACTGTTACTGTGATTTTTTAAAAACGCAATTTTTTACTTATTCTTGGGCTTTACAAATCAGGATAAATTCACCTTTGTGTTACTGAATACAAAGAGGTGAGGAGAAATTAACTTGTTTATATTCATTCAAAACTTAGGTTCCCAACCTTAAATTATAAGCCTTCACAAAAGCGCTGAATGTACTACATTTAAGCTTTACTTTTCTCTTTGCTAACATCTTCAGGATCAGGCAAAAGTCCTGTTCTGGTGCAAAGAGCTTGTATTTCAATACAACAAATTTAAGTATTTTCAAATACAGAAAATGGATCAGAAATAACCATTCTGGACATGAACTGAAAAAATATTTAGTCCATTTCACAGCACGTCAAGTTACTATTTTCCTTATCATTCTGAAATGGTCTACAATCTGCCATAGATATGTGCACTAGTAAAACTTGAACAATTTAAGGACAAATTCTTCAAGAATAAGTAATGTAATTCCTTGTTTCCTTTTCCATAAAAATGTATTGGTATGCAATTTTTATATTTCACAGTTCACCGACATCTAGGCAAGCTTTCTTCCACTGCTTCAATGGTGCTACTTTTAATTTTATCCTCCTTAGTCGTAGTAATTAAAGTGATCAGCAGTGGCATCCCAGCGGCTTTGACACAGCTACAACCCCCTAGCAGACTTTTGCTTTTAAGGGGAAGGGGAAGAAAAAGACTAGAGTTTCATTTCACAGAGAACAAGAAAATCAAGCTTCTCCAATCCTCAACTTCATTCAATTG